>VZTE01002530.1:86555-110082 GCA_013397775.1 Eulacestoma nigropectus
CGGCGGAGGGGAGAGATGGGTGCTGTGGAGGGGACCCCTGTGGGGACGGGAGGCTCACTCTGAACGAGGGCACCGATGCGGCTCTTCCCTCTGGAACAGCGAGGGAGAGAAGCCCCTGTGCCACTGCCGGGGCGGGAGGGGCTGGAGGGAGGGGCGGTGCGGCAGGGCCGGCTATGCGGGTGGGCGCAGGGGCGGTGCGGCTGCAGAGGGGAGGCGCGGGGCAGGGGAGTGAAGGGGGGTGGGTGCGGGAGAAACACGGACGGGTGCCTGCGGTGAGGGGAGGATGGGCTAGGGGGCATCTGGATGCCAGTGAGGGAGAGAAAGAATAGAAGGAAAGGGGCACATGGGAACATAAGCGGATGGATGGAAGGGGAGAGATGTGCTGGAGGAGGAGTGGTGGAGCAGATGGACGGAGAGGGCTGAGCAGAAGGCAGAGCAGACTGGAGGCTGGGAATGGGTAGGAAGGAGGCAATGGTCAGAGGGAGCCCTGGAAAGTTTCCCCAGCCAGTTTGCGTTTTTAGTTTCCAGTTTCACGTTTTCTACCGTGCTTAGGCTCTGTTGAGCTTGTTGCACTAGGTGGTCTAGACACAGTGTTACTTTTTAAAAATTATTTTGCTACATTTCTATTTTTTCCCCCAAAATTTCTGTCATTATGTCAGTATTGACATTTGTCCCTTTTCTCTCTCCATTTCCTCTGCTGACAGTTCTAGTGTTATTCTTTATCTTGTATTTCCCAACAGCCATGAGGGGGAATAAAATTACAGTTTCTCCACATATCATACTTAAAATACACGTTTATGATTGGTATATCATGGGGTGTCATTTTTTCTTCCTGAAAATCTGTATCTTAAAAGCATCAGTGCATTAGCATTCCCCTGTATATGAATATTGAATGTCTATTCCTACAACAGTTTCGCATTTCACAGAGATGATTTCTCCCATAGAGATGGGTTTCTTTCCAATGGATGCTTGATTTTTATTGCAGCTGCAGATTGTTGAGCAGTTTCTTTTTTCTTCCTTTTCCTCCCACCCCTATGTCAGCTATATCCTAGACAGGCTTTGGCTTCTTGCAGCTCCTGGTACTTGTCAGACTGCAGAAGTGAACATTGCAGCTGCAGCATGTTTCCAGGGTGCTTGGCTCTTGGAGATTTTGGGTTTTGAGCAGGTAATGGGGAGAAATGGGTCCTGCCGTGACCTAATCCCAGTCAAAAGACAAAAAAGTAAATGGAATACAAGAAAACAATAATAGGCCTTTATCTGGTTTTCTGTGTAATTAATTAAAAAAAAAAAAAAGCTGATTCTTTTGGGGATGAGCTGAGAAATCTGAAGACTTGATATCTGTAGCACTAACAGCAGTATGCATTTAAGTGTATATTTTAAAAAATATATACTACTCTACTTAAATAATACATATTCTTAGTCCTAAAGAGCCAATTCTTTGAAATTCAGAGTTGGGTTCGAAAGGTGGAAAAGTATTCAGCCCAAGCTTCTGACCTTATGGGTCAGGGTTATAAACACATGTGTGAGTGTATTAAACCTGCAATTATTCATGGAAGGCTTATCTGGGTTGCAGATTGGCTGAGCTGGGAACGTAGCAGCAGCAGCACTGAGTCTTTGTGGAGCTGACTGTGGTCTGGTAGGGCTCATGGGCTGCAGCGCCGGGGGAACATGGGTGTGCTGTATCCAGGGTGCAGGAGCAGTTTCACTGCCTTTCTTGGCACAGAGCCCAACCTAAGAAACACTCTGAACCCAGGCTGGCTCTGCGCAGAGCCATCTTGGGACTTGTTGGTGGCATGTTTGCTCTACCAGAAGTGCTTGCACACATGATATGCAGAGAAGCAAGTGGCTCCACAAAGGACCAGAGGGATTATTGACTTGGGCTGGGTTCCACGTCGTTGAGCTCCAGACAAACCCTGCAGAATCCTTCAGGTATCTGGGCCCTGCATCCTGTCAGACAAGGGGGTTGACCGATCCACCTCAGGGCTGGTCCCACCTGAAGACAGGCTTAGGTTTGATTTGATACGAATGCCAGAAGCCCTGGAGGCTGTGCTGGAGAGGAGAGAGATGTGTGGAGCCAGCCTGGGTCCAGCAGGGCTAAGATGGAACAGAAACTAGCAAGCCTCTCACTGCTTGACCCGTGTGTGTATGGAGTTACACTCCCCAGAGTGCCCCACAATATTTGTTTTAGCTCTTTTTGTTACCCAGCCTTGCTGATGAGCACCTCATTACCCCAAATAATGGTGGTGTGACCATATGGATGTGTCTGAAGCTGGTGTATGAGGTGCCTGGAGAAGGATACGGTTCACAGTCAGTTTTAGGAATAGCACAGCCGTCTCTGATTCTCCTCTTTCTGCTTCTTCAGAAAACTGTACTTCAAAGGCTCTGCAAATGGCCATTTCATTCTCCAGGATGCTTTCTGTTTGGTTTACCAGACTAATGAAATCTCTAATTTAAATCTCTAAATTAATCTTTAATTAAAACACTGACCACCTATTTAGTGTTTTCTTATGTGTTTACTTTTAACTTGTGGTGAATGTCTTTAATTCATTTGAAGATTTTTTTTTCACTTGCATTCAAAGTAACTCTCTGTTTCAAGTTAAGTCTCAGAAGAATGCACACCAAAATAGTTTGAGGCCTGCATGCATGCTTCTTCTCCTTCCCACTTCCATACACATTTCCCCATTAACTCCATGTCTGCTATTACAGTACAGACTTTCAGTGCAAAGAGGCCAAAAACCAGTTAGCAAAAGCAGCTGACTGAATTGAGAGATCCCTTGGTGCTGGGTTTCCTGGACCATGGTATGTGTGTGTATGTTTTATCTGGTGTCTGTGCTGCTTTGAAGAATGACATTACCTGCTACAACCCCAGCACTGCTGCTACCATTGTAGCCAGTCTTGTCACTGCTAATGCACACAGCAAAAGCAAAAAGCAGCACTGGCATAGCACGTTTCTCATCTTTGATTCATTTACATGTAGTTTAAATTCAAATCTGCTGGAGCTGAGCCATGTCCTTACTTACAGATATGTTTTTAGCAGGAGTTGTGATCCTGTGAGGTCATGATAGTTAGTTTCCACACCAGTCCGTGGGACCACAGCTGCATGTTTAAACAAAGCCATGTTAACAGGGAAAGATGGATTTGGCTGTGGAACTTGGCAAGCCTTTTGTTTGTTTGTATTTTATCTGACAATGATCGTTAAAATGTTGTTTTTGTCATGCAAATGTAATGCCTGATAACTGTCTGCAGCATCAGCAATTGCTTCTGAACAGGGACAGTTAATTATTAGAAATGAAGATCAGTTGTTCTGCACCTAACACCAAAACAAAAGAGATAATCTTTATAATAAAGCAGGAAAGACTTACTTAATTTATTTTAATTATTGCATTTTTTAGTAACTTATTCTTAAAAGTCAAAATGCATCAAGCACATGAAAAAAATACAGTCTGTATTTCAGTCAGAAATAGACTTCTGTAGGCTTCTAGTAGGAATCACGTGTCATGCACGGAAAAACACTTTTTTGTTCCTCTGACAATGTTCCAGTTAGTGTTGCTGTTTATGATTTTTCAGATAAAGCATTGTCATATTATTACATGTCTCTATTTTAACAACTTTTAAGTATGAAGAGAAGACTGCAAATCAGATCATTGTGCTGTTTTAAGTGAAGACATAATTGAGGCAGAGAGAGCTGTTTGAAACTGGTCAAAGCTGGCTTACAAAACCAATATGGCCTTAACCTAAGAAGGGCATGTTTCAATTAACTGTAACGAAAAGCTTCCAAGCAGTAAGAGGAATCTGAGGAAAGAACAACCTCAGGTTATTCCTTAGACTCTGATAATGGAAATGGGTGCACATGAAAAGTGGATAAATCCAAAAATCAAAACCTCTTAACACTGGAATTTTCTTCCTTGCTTTGCTCTGTGTGGCAGTTGACCTGTTCTGGGATTGTGTAGTGGCAGAGAGTCATCCTGGCTCTGCCTTGTAGAAGTGGAAACTGTACAGTCATACCTCAGTCATAAGCACTGTATTCAGAAGATGGTGCCTAACAGTGTGACTCTCTGTCTTGTGACACTAACTGTAACTCTGACATTGCATTTTGGGATGCCCAACATCGTGCACGGCTGATTTATGGAAAACAAGAAGCAGAATTAGTAACCGATCTTCATCGGGGTATGTCCAGGCCTTTCCAGATGTTCAGTTGTCCAGTCAGCAGTACTGCGAGGCTGCTATGATGTGAGAGCATATGTCCAGCAATCTCAGGGAGCTGTGGAATGTTTTTGTTTTGCCTGGGTAAAATTTTGATCGGAGAAAGACACATGTCCAGAAAAATCCAGATATGGTATAGCCCTCTTGGTGAGGAATTAACAGCTGATTTGGAGGAAAGTCTGATTAGTAGGTATCAAATTAGGCTTGATGTGACTATTGAAACAATGAGAATAAAGCAAAAGTGTGTAACAGCTCATTTAATTAGAGTCATCCATCTTGTGCAAGAGCCAAGGGCTTGTGGAGAAAAGGGGATGCAGTTGTGTCACTGCTTGTGTCAAAACACATGCATAAAAGAGACATGTAAAGACAGAAGATGCCTTCCATTTTGGCACTTGCAGAGTGAACGTTTGGGATCAAGCAAGAGGAAAAGCCTTGCTGCAGACCCGCTCTAAGGGGAGGGCATTTGCTGCCTCTGGAACACTGTGGTGAGATAACACTGAGAGAGATGGGTTGAAGGGGGTCAGTCCTGTATTCACTCCCACTGGTGTTGCACACAAGTTTGGAATAGTGTGCTAAGCAAGCTGTCCCCCTTTGCCTGTCATTCACACAGTCACTGTATCTGCCCATGGATACGTTTTGTGTGTATAATGCTTTAATGTTACAGTAGAGACTGTCTTTTGGATCTCGCTCAATTATGCGTTGCTTTAGTTCTGGGAGAAAAATTCTTTTCCAACCCCAGATAGGGATCAGCTCAGCTTATGCTGCAAAGAATAGAGATTAATGTCCCCTGTGACCTTTTAGCCTGGCTGCTGCAGGGTGTTTAACAAGTGGGCTTAAGACCCCATGTGTGGCAGCTATGCTGACATGAATGTCTGTAATGTCTCTTCTTGTCAATGATCTGTGAACTAAGGAATCTCCAAGGATATCTTCATGTGCAGTGGAGCTGTTATGGTCTAGTGCAGGAGAGAACCATACAATGATAGAATGAAAAGCTAGTGTCACAAGTAATGTGTTAAGTTGTTCTAAATGTACTTGACAACACTTGTCCCTGGCTGTATATTTACTTAAAAGATGTGGCTGTGGTATGGTAGGAAAATTAAATATCTAAACAAAGCCCCAAGTAACAAACAACAAAATACTCAATTTATGTTTTCTGGTTCCTTGGACATTTCTGATGTTGTATGAACTCTATAATACAACGTAGAACAGATAATAAAGAGTAAGTACATAACACAAAAAAACACCTAGTCCTAGTTATAGTTACTTCTCCCTCCCTCCCCATCCCTGACACCGAAGAGTGTGATGTCCAGAAAACAACACAGGAAGTAGTTCCTCCTAAAAATAATTTTTCCTTGATTTTGCACTTACTTGTTTTGATTTGCTTTGGTTATTCTGAAGTAACATTACCATCACCGATGTGTATATGAGGCTTGTAGGTTGTTTAAACCATTTTTAGGATTAGTTTTGGATAGCAGTAGAATCTCAGAGAACTGCCTGGGATTCCAGGAAAGCACTGATTTAGGACTGAGGCCTACAGCTGCTGTTTCAAATATGGCTGAGGTACATGGGTGATGTTATATTCACCTTTTCAAGCTATATGACCTGCTTTGGTGTCTAGGGTAGAGTAAGTTAAAACTGAAGTGCCTTAATCCATGAGGAAGATCCAGGGGCTTTTGTCAGCTTAGCTCTGGAGGCAGTAACCAATCAGTAGGTACATAGGTGTACATCCACCAGCCTCCTTCTGTGCTCCAAGTTTCAGTGCCTCTCAATGTATCATAAGCTCTCCAGTGTGATAAACCAGGCATCAAGGTCATACTTGAGCTTTTGCATCTCCAGCATGAAGCTAGAAGCCCCCAAACTCTTGGTGGCTGGAGGAAATGGGAGAGTCTTGTTTGGTTTGCTCCTGCAATTTTAAAACCATGTGAAATTTTCTGTGTCCTGCTACTCAGCTTCCTTGTCTAACCACTATCCTGAAGTGGACACATGTTTGCATGGCTCCTATGGCTTGCCTCTTGCCTGTGGATTGACCCAGCTTCCATCACAGACAGAGACAAGGAAGCTGTCTCCTCTGGTGAGCAGGGGACTTTTCTGGAATTAAGGAGAGTTGGATGTGAGTATCAGCCCTCTTAAGGCAAAAGGCAGTTAAATATGCCCAGAGGGCAGGAACTAGCTGTAATAAAGAGGCACGAGAGGTTGTAAAGCAAGTATGTGTTCGGATCAATGGATTTCTAGGAATTGAATTCAGCAGTTCCTTAAAAAGGTTTTATTTACTCTCTCTCTTTCACTACATATGGGGAAAACCTCTAGAGATTTGAGGAATGTTTTCCTTAATGGCGACAGGCTGGTTATGAAGCAGATCCTAGCCTGGATGTGTTTGAAGACAGGCCAATGGATTCTGCCCCGATGGTGTTCTGTTCATCTATAAGTTGATTCATGAGATCTGAATGGGTTTTAACCTATCTTCAGTTCCTATCATTTTATCCATTTCCGGTGCAATGTGAGTGACATCACTTTTTTTTCCTATTAGTTATGGTCTTCTGTATTTAAAAATTAAATGGTCTTGGTTGCTGCCGATCTAGATCTTGGTAATGATGTATCCTGCTTATATCAGGAAACAAAATTAGGGTTGGCGGCCTTTCCACCTGAGATTTTCTCCTGCCCTGTAGTTTACAACAGCCAGTGGGAATGATGTGCAAGCTGAAATGTGCAGCACAGCATGAAGACAAGTAAAGGCCCAGAATGTCCTGCTGTGCTTGGTGGCGTGTCAGCTGTGGGGTAGCAGCATGTTCTTGCCATCAAAGTCTTCAGCCACGTGCAAGCTGTGTGACCTGTGGGTTTAAGTGAGGGTGGCAGGTTTCCATGGCTTTGTTGCAGGGAGCAGGAGTGAAAAGGTGGTGGAGCAGACCTGGTGTGCAGCTGCAGGCAGCAGTTAGGACCATCAGTTTGGCACGTTTGGGAGGTGGAGTGTCTGTTCACCCAGGGCAGAATGAATGTCACGTGGATATCCATTTAAATAGTTTGAATTTTTCTAAGTACAAGGGAATACAAAGGCATAAGACGTCCTCTTTAATGCCATCTTGCTCCTGTCTTGTCTGTTTATAAAACCTACTAGCATTGTTATAACCCACTAGGACATAAAATGTTGCTTCTCCCTGTTCTGGCTTCTATCTGCTACCACCTGTTCCTTCTGTGTGCACCCCTGTACCACGGGCTGTTTTCAGCTGTGCAGCCTGAACTGTGTTTGTATCCCTCCTTCCCAGTTTCTTCTCCACCTCCTTGGTCTTGCCAAACCCTTGATGCAGCTAGTGACCACCCTCCAGAGCTGACCTCCTCCCTCTTGGTCAGTGCAACTCTGCATTGCACAGCTATGAATTGCAATTTTTTGTTTTTTGTTTCCAGAGGTTTATATCTGGGTGAATGTCAGGGACCCCCCACACACTGAGTCAGAGAACAAGGAAAAGGAACTGGTGCTTTCTGTGTGGGGAGGACCTAAACTTTGGGTCACATGAGATTCAGATAAAAGGGCAGGCACTGCTTCAGTCTTGAACCTTAAATGCAAACCTAGCTGTACAATACAGCTTAAATCTGGATGTCTGGGTTATTGCTTTCTTGAATGGTTACTGGGAAAAGCTGGGCTATGGGTTTGCCTTGAAGTCATGCTGCAATTTGAGGACTAGGGGAAGGTTTTACTTTGGGAATCACTGTTCTAAGGGATGTGAAATTTGGATTGCTAAGTCTGCCATAAATCCCAAAGTGACATGTTAAATTTAATGAAAAAATTCAAGTCAGCATGTGCATGTTGGAGTACTTTGAAAGAATATTTAAACAGAATGAGGCTCTCAGCTTCGTCTGTAGTAGAGCAGTCATTCAACCATATCATAATCTCATTAAGGTGAGGGCTCTTGAAAGTGTGAAGTGCAGACATCCCTGATGCCGGTTGGCACATTTAGGCACGTATGTAATACAACGGGATAAAAAGCAATTTAATGCCTTGTGTGGTTTGTGATTCACAGCTGATGGCTGCTAATATATTGTGGTGATCTACAAATTAAAGTTTAGTTTGTTAGGTTCAGTGTGGGCAGGGCATTTAATTTTCTTGCATTAATTTAACAGGATTAAGGCCAAAGGCAGCAAAGAAGTTGTGTTTTTTATCACTATAAAAGAGTTACGATTCATGATCTGAAACCTTAGGCTAGTAAGGAAATACTCCAGACATAAATGGTTGTAGAAGAGCAGGACTGGATGGGAACGGTATTGGAAAGACACAATTCAGCTATGAGATAAATAACAAAAATAAAGTGTCACTGTCTGAATTATTCTACAGCATGTAAAATTCATTTTTCTGGTGATTATGTTCTCTTTTAGATTTCTGAGTGAAGATGAATTTAGCAGAGATTTGTGATAATGCCAAAAAAGGAAGAGAATATGCACTCCTTGGGAATTATGACTCTTCTATGGTATATTACCAGGGTGTCATCCAGCAAATCCAGAGACACTGCCAGTCAATCAGAGATCCAGCAATTAAGGGCAAATGGCAACAGGTAGGGTGAAAACATTGCCCATATTCTATTACTTGATATTTGAAAACCACACTATGCTTCCCAAACCTTGTAAGATATAGAGGACTTACATTTCAGTGATGTTTGCAACATTTGTTGTACAATATTTTGTTGATATTCATGGGGAAATATTTTTTGTGGTGTGTTCAAAAGGAATTCTGTTGTTCTAAACGAATCAATTCTTTTGTTGTTTTCACTTAGGATGTCTGTCTAATTCCTGGTCTGTTTGTGTGTGCATACTGTCTGTGATTGCATACTTTTGAAAAATTTAAGGACTTCCTATTCCCCTTGTATCTTTTGGCCATCTAATGTCCAGTAGGGTAAAATGTGAGTGGATGGGTTAGCATCAGCAGAATGGTTGTCTGAGCAGCAGCTAACTATATGACTATAGTGTACAAATTTGGATCGGGTTTCTCAAACTGCAAGTCATACTCTTAGCCCAAGTCTTGCACACATCCATCTCCCTGCTAAACAGAGTACTTTTGAAGCCATGGAAGGACACCTATTTATTACTTTCAGTATTTAAGTCTTCCTTACATTTTTTAGTCCCATTTTTCATGGTACAAAATGTGTTCCATAAGCACAGAAAAGGAGGAAAGCCATATAAAGATGTTTTCTAGAATAAAGAATTCGTGTTGCATAAATACTATGTTTTGAAAGAATAACATAGCTCCTGTAAAAGATATAATGCTGCAGTAGGTAGCTAAAGGGATGATTTCAAAAAGAGTTTTTCTAAATATCATATGTTTAAATGATATCACTTAAAAACAGAAGCAAAATTTCCTTTTTATTGCAGCAGATGATTTGTTTATGGGTTTGTGTTTGAAACATCTGACACTAACATAGAGTATTTTGTGGACTGATAAGTACAACAGTGTTAACAATCACTTTGTAATAGCAGTACTATTCATAGGTGTTTATCATAAAACTGTAGAAGTCTGTTTATGAAGAGCTTGTCTGCAAAGCATGTGTGTATACATGCAGCAGAGCTAATACCTAGTTTTCCTGGTAATGTAGTAAGCTGGATGTTGTATAGGAGATATTCACATTCAAGTACTTGTATTCAAGCTTTTTCCCACCCCAGGATGTGTTGATGCAAGGTGTTCATGCCCAGTGCATGTCCTTAGTTCTGCCAAACTTGCATCTGATGTGAAGGTAGAGCATGAGGCTTTCCTCATTCTGCAGCTGCATTGAAGCACTGCATTGTCTTCACATCTAGTATTTAGTGTTTCCTCTGATGACGTTGATTCTTCCAATAAACTTTTAACAGCTCTTGTGTTGGGAAGGTCACTCAAGTCTTATGTTATTGTGTGTTGTTTGAACTGCTTCAGAGAAGCCTGTGCACCATGGAATGCGTGCTGCACATTGGAGATGAATCTCAAGTACGAAAGGACCATTAACACAGTTCCCAGGATTATTTCTTGGGGAAGGCAGCTGGCTCCCTAGCAGAGGATCTGAAGTTGGCACCTTCTCAGAAATTATTCCCTTTAGGCAAAAGAAGAATGGCCTCTGACCATGTCACATAAATGCTTTAGAGATCTGTCCCAAATAAGATCTGCAGCAGGTGGGGTAGCGTCTGTCATGCTGTGTGCTCATGTTAATTCTGAAACTTCCCAACCCAGTAGTGGCAGATGAGCTTTGTCAGAATATTGCTTTGGTGTTACTGGTGCCAGTCTTGGCTCAGAGACAAACGCCAAAAAGTAAGAAGTGTGACTGAAAAAAAAAATTAAGGGCTTTATCCCTAGGTTGTTTATCTTCTCATTTGTTTATGGGAACAAAATGATACAGCCCAAGAGCAAACAAAGCAGCCCTGGAACTGCTAGCTTTTCCATACCAGAACTTGAATGTATTGGTGAGACCTATAGAGACAGACCTGCTTTCTTACCCACTCTTTATAAATAATTGTTGTGCTTTCTCACTCCTTGAGACAGACTAAGAGAGAGTCTGATGGTATGGATGTTAGCACTACTTTCCAGCTCCAACAGCAGCTACATCCAAACTGTCAGTCACAGTCAAGGAGCTGTCTTGACAGACAACCTGTTCTGAAAAAAATTTAACCAAGAAGTTGGATCACAAGTAACATTCATTTACAATATTAAAATAATAGCTAGATATTAATTTTAGATCTTTCTCATTAAAGAGTTATGCTATACACATTATGTAAGTTTAGCAAAATTCAGGTCAAACCCACTTGGTACCAGTTATGCGCAGAAGCAAAATATTCCCATACCAGTGTGGTTCTTGCAAGTGGCTTGAGAAGCAAAGCAACTGTTAGGTCATGGTTAAGGGGGTTAATGCAGCTGATGTTTACCTGAAATTCTGTCTCCCCTAGCATATGGAACTAGCCTGTTCTTCAGGTTCTTCAGCTTCTCCATCATCTGAGGAATCTGGAGAGGATAATACCACTGATACCTTTTGGAGGTGGAGTTTAGCAGTCACTAACACTGTGTGGGTAGAGCTTTTACTCTTGAATGTCCATGTAGGTAAGTGCTCAAAGCAGAAGATTGTTACTTAAACCAGTTCTTCTCTGGGATGTACTGTCTGCATACACATTCACGATCTTGAACCTTCTGAAGGATTCCTGGAATGCGGAGTGTCAGTATAAAGCATCCCCTTCCTTTCTGTACGTTTGTGTGCAGCTCACTAACAGGGTGTTTGTCCTGCTGGTACTTCTGAGGCAGTGAACTCAGTTTTGTGTGTTTGTGGACATGTTCCCTTGTAAAACAAAAATGTTCATTTGAGGAACATCTCGAAGAATAGTTCCAGCTGTGGCTGTGCAGCTGACCAGCTCACATCTCTTACATGCAGCATTGTTCTTCCTATTTGTTCTCTTCTCAACAGTGGGTGCTGCATCCTGAATAGGTACCTCATGCCTGGTGGATCTGTTTTGTTGCCTTGTGTATGACAGAGGATTTTTCCAGCAGTTTATTGAGCAGTAGAAGCATGGATGAACCGGAAGTAGTTGGGATTTTGGGTCAGATAACCAAATGCTCTTGATCTACCTCTCTTTGCTTAGGTGTCATTGTTTTCAGATTTCTACAGGTTGGTCTAGACAGAATGATGTTCCGTGCAAGTATTTATTGGGTTGTATTTCATGTCACACGGACAGACAGCTTCAGCTTTGCAACGGGACATCTTGATTACAAGGATTCCTCTTCCTTGGAGCTGATGGTTAGGATGAGGAGGAATATGAACATGTTAACATTTTCTCCTCTGGGAACAACTGACTGGCTCAGTTACACTTGATGCAGTACTGCTTCTGGGAGTTCAAAATCAGTGCTGACCAGGGAAGAGGGATTTTATTACTAGTCTGGGACACTCTGCAGAACTTAAACAGGGCAAAAGATGCATGCTGAGGTTCCACCAAACAGAGACATGACGGCATAAGAATTCCTGTGACTTTATGGAAAATTCACAGCCATTGATCCTCTCTTGACTGGCTTGTCTTGGGGGTATCAAGGGTGACCTGCTCTTGAGACCTGTCCTTGTTTTGCATCCAGGGAATTCCCAGCTTGCTCTGGGGTTGGCTGAGTGTAGCTCCATTCTTATGTTCATTCCTAGGCCTCCTGAGCTCATTTGAAAAAGAAAAAGTTACTTTATTGTGCTTTGAGGTTTGGCTGACAGGTGGGCATATTCATTCATGTAAATGCAGGCTGGGACTGGAAAGATTCAAAACCAGAAGCAACACATTCTTACCAAAACTAAAAGGTAGGTTTAGTCTCATGACCGCTACTGTGAACTTTACTTGTGTTGACATTCTCCTTGTTTATTCTGAGAGAGTTTCTTGGCTGTTGCAGTGGTTTTACTAGACAGCTGGCTTGTAGGAAAGAGCTGCTTCAGTGACAGTTCAGCAGCTGCAGAATGACAGCAGAGCGTGCCCCCAGGAGATAGTATTGGCTTACAACAAGGCCAGCGGCTGTCGGGCGAAACTTGCTGTGTGTTAGAACCATGTGCTCTGGGTTGCACGAGAGCTGAGAGCACAGGGGCCTCCGCTGGAGCTCAAGCAGGCGTTCAGTGATTCCCTGAGCGCGTGGAGCAGCCAGCAAGGCACTCTGACTGACTGGTCACTGGTGCAGATGATTAGGTGCACTGTATTCCTGCTTAAAGAATAAAGGATGAATTCTTCTTTTTATTATTTCAAACACATTTCGGTCAATCTATGCTTTTGTTGCTTTTGCTTCATGCCTGTTTCATTAACATTTAGTTGGTTACTTGTGATTAATTAAGAAACATTCTGTGGGTAACTCATGGATAGATGTCATTATAGGAGCTACACCTTCATGGGATCAGACAAAGTTGCAGGGCATCTGTTTTGGATATGGTTTAGGAACTTGTTATTTTCATTTTTTAAAAAATGGAGCTTGTTGAATAACTAATTGCAGGCAGTAATTTCAGGTTTGGAAAACACTTTTAGATAAACTTGATGAGTGTTTCTTCAGCATGACAGAATAAAAAAAAAAAACAATCCACACATTATTTGTATTTACGATGGTACAGATACCCACACTTATTGCCATGGGTATAGAAGTACAAGCTCTAGCATAGCAAAGAAAAGCTGGTGATGGAAAAAGTGCAACAGTTGCCAGATTATGCAATACAGAGATGTTCCCTGAAATGGGTTTTGTAAATACCACTAAGAAAGAGTAACTCAATTCTTGTTCGCTGTGTTTTATACCATATGATAGGATGTGTTTTCTGCTTGGTTACTGGAAATTCTTGGGGTTGGCATGTGGAGCCATCCCATGGACTGAAAGGCTTTTTATTGGGCCTTCCAACATCACCAGTGCCCACGATGCTGCTTCTGTGGAGGAGGTGATGTGGCTGGTAGGGGTGGCTGCTGTACCAGAGCCTGGCTCTGGGGACCAGGCAGCTTCACACAGTAGCTGAATCCAGCTCACATCCTGCCATGCCTAGAGAGGCCAAGCTCTTCCCTACCTTGTCTTCCTTCCATCTGTGCCAGCTTCTCTCCCTCCTCTGCCCCCTGTCTTTTTTTTTTCCTGAGATTCACCTGATCACAGGATGGTGTGCATATGCAGCTTGCTAACCCAGCAGAAGTGTCCTTTATTTTCTTTTTACCTTCCTAGGCCGATTTTTTTGCCATTTTACCAACCTGTCTTACTGTATTGAGATGCCAGAATTGAATCCAGAAGAGCAGGGGCAAAATGTGGTTGGGGAGAAGAAGTGAAGGGAGTTCCTCCTGTCTGGCAGTGGTGAGCTGCTAACTTGGCCCAAACTATCTCTTGAAACTGCTTAAGCATAATTAACCTAAAAGCTTTCTTCAAGCTCTCTAAAACCTGAGCTGGAACCTCCTGAGGGTTCTGGCACATAAGGAAGGGTGTGTGTGACAGGGGGCAAAGAGACTGGGTGAGCCTAAACCAGTGATATTTCCATTTGCAGCCTTCCTAGGTTGCTTCAGAGTAGCACTGATCACTCAAAGGCACTGCTCAGTCAACTCCGTAATTATGGCACAGCCTTTTTTGGCTCATGTCTGTGTTGTTTCTCAGCTGCAAGAAAGTCTTTCTGCACCTGTTTCGTCTGACTCAGTTTCTTTAAGGCTTCTAGGAGTTTATTCTGGTTTTCCTTTGTGGTTCACACATTAAGGATTCATTGTTGGTTGATTTGGCAGGTATTGACTGAGAAATAGGGTGTGTATTTCAGAGTTTGGTCTGCTCAGGTCTGGCTAAGAGATGGCTGGCAGATGTTAGTCTGTTTTCATCTTCCAAAGCACCAAATGGTCACTTTCTCTCAGTTTTCAGATACCATCCTCCGTGCTGGTCCAGTGAGGTGAATGACAGCACTCTGGCTGTCCATGCTAGAAAGTTGTTTTCCACCAATTTCTCTGCATGTGTTGGAAAGCTGATAGAAGGAATCCTGTCAGTACTCTTGAGCACTGAAATAGGAAGTGGCTGTCTCTTGTGGAGTGGTGCCCTAGAGGATTTATGCTGTATCATTCCTTTGTACCTCACAGCAGCTGTTTGGCTGGATTTATTTTTGGACTGGAGGGATGTGTGTGAAAACAGTTTGAAGGAATCAAATTAGTAATCAATCACATTTGTAACTCAGCTGGAAGCTCTCACATTGGGGAATGTGTCGACTGATTGTGTGATGAGGAAGCAAAGAGAGCAAAGCAGGGCAGGAATAATCCTGCCTGAGCTGGATGTCTCGTGTCTCTGGAAAGACATAGTTACCCCATCTGAAATGAGCAAGAAGGCTGCTTTGCCCTGTGAAATGATCAAGATCTTCCTGTACTTAAGGCTCTTTTTGTACAGGTGTACATAAAGCTTCTGGTAAAGTAAATGCAGTGTTGCAAGATCTGTGCAGGGCCTTGGGGATTTCTCCTCTCTGTCCATAACAGTATCTTGCTGATGACAGTCACATATATTAATAAAATCATGGAAACTCTCAAGTTGGAAGGAACTCAAGGATCATTGAGTTCAATGTCCTGCTCCTCACAGCACTATCCATTTTAATGATTTGGCCAGTTTTATAACTAGGACATCAGAGACTGTAATCAGAGATCATTTATGCCAGAATAGTACCAAATTACTATAGATCTGCCAAGAGCATCCTTACTAGTGTGAGAGTACGTGTGCATACATGTCAACATGCACACATAAATCCAAGCATCAGCACATGTTATGGAAGAGTGATCCCTGTGTTAGCAGTCATGTCTGGTTGGGACATTAACAAGCAGGAAAATGAACTCAACAGAGATTCAATTGTTTATGCTGCTGTTAAAGGCCTATTATCAGCCTGATAGGTCTGGGGTTTGTGAATAGAAAGGCTTGGGAGTCCCTGCCTTTGAGGGTAGCATATGTTCTTGAGGTACTTTCTGTGTTTGTTTGGTTCTTTTTAAAGTTTGAATTGTAACAATTTTAAAATAACATACATATTTCTCAAGGTCCGGCAAGAATTAGTTGAAGAATATGAACAAGTTAAGAGCATTGTCAACACTTTAGAGAGTTTTAAAATGGACAGACCTCCAGATATCTCTGTATCCTGTCAAGATGAGCCATTTAGAGATCCAGCTGTTTGGCCTCCTCCTGTTCCAGCTGAACACAGGTAATGAGGGGCTTAAGCAGAGTGGGTGGAATAAAGTTGGGTCACCATAATTTTATATTTGTTTTTGAATGCTTTTGTAACATGAAAATCACATTTAATTTACACATTTACTACATTTAATTTAGTCACTTGTCATAAAGAGTAAATGTAATTCATTGGGGAAAAAGTATTTAAACTCTAGTCAGATTTATTGCTGACATTCTAAAGAGAGTTACTCCTTTATTCTAGTAGGAGTAACTAAGTGCCTGGAACTAGAGTCCGCTGCACAGGTAAGTGGGCTTTTGGTGACAGCTGATGTTCTCACGTGCAAGGAGAAAACTTTTTCATTTCAGTTTATTTAAGCAAAAGAATTAATAGATGACTGAGGAGTCTGGAAGGAGCTAGAACTGAAGGATCTTGAAGGACATGGTGGTTAGAAATCACTCCCTAGCTACAGAGAATTCAACCTATGTTTAATCCATTGGTTAATTTAATTGCTAAACATGTTCTGTTACACATGGTATATCTCTTCTGTATTTAAGGTAACTTCAGTTAGCTAATAGATTTCTTAAAATAGATGCTTGTGCATTTTCTGAAATCCCTATTTTCAACCTAACAGAGCTTGTTGGAAAAAGATCCAGTTTACAGACAAGAATAACATTTATCATGCCAACATTTTTCTAACACATGAGCACAGAATTTTAATGTGTGTGTACGCACATAAGCAAAGGAGCAAAGTAAAATGAGAGATCTTGGTTAATGGAAAGAAATGCCAAGTTTATTTATAACTTTCTGTGCTTTATAATTATCAAAAAGATCTTTGCTTTTCAAAAAAAGAACCTCTAAGAATGAAGTGTAAAATAATATTAATGCTTTTGTGAGTGGTAGAAATAACTCAGATTTTCTATGGTAATGTTATGTAAAGTTCAAGATGTATTTATTCTTGTATTTTCCTTAGTGGTAAAGCCCCCAGTAGTTCATCTGCTTCTTTTAAGCTGAAATTTAAATCTTTTGCAAATAAGTAAGGAAACTTAGCCACTGTTCTATGCTGTTAAGTTTGAAGAAAATGCATGAAAAGCAAGATGTTGCCGTTGTATCCAGTAGTGTGTTTAACAATATACTCTTTTTAAGCCATATGCCAGGAAAATGTTTTTGAAGTTAAAAAATTCTGAGTTACTCAAAACAAGAATCAGGACAAGATTTAATAGTGGACACTTATTAAATCGGGGTGATATTCCTGCCTGTTTATTTTAGTTCTGTTTAGTTCTGTTGAATTTCAAATTCAACCCCTAGAGAAAAATGACAATGACACCTTGTCTTAAAACCAAATTCTTTCTCCTCATTCTACTGCTGAGTACTCTTTGACATTGTGGGTGATGTACACAAATATAGGTGGTTGCAGTTCGGCTCTGTTTGCTTTTGCTTTCAAGGCAATTTTTATGTTTTGACATTTTCATACAGGGGAATGAAGTCAGAGGTAGGCGGATTGTTCAAAATCCTCTTTTGTTTTGGGGTCTGTCAAAGCTTTTAGCCATTTTTTTTTTATTTCTCCATTTTAAACATTTTTATTTTATGAGGAATGTCATCTGTTTGTGTAGAATTTGTGCATGTGAATGTAGCCTAATATAATCTCCTGGTTTGGAGTCAGAAGAAACTTCAATTTGAAGACTTCTACTAAATTGTTTCCTCTTTTGTTATGTGAGTGTTGGTTTGTTGTAAGATTGATTAGGAGTACTGATCTGATAATGTTGTTAATTTTTTCTTTTGTGTTTTTTGTTCTTACTTTGGGTGTCAGAACCAGAAATATGGTGTTGGATTTGCAGATATAGGTAAATAAGGCTTAGGCAGCTTTAGTAATAATATACTAAGGCAATTACTGAAATACTAGAATCCTTCCCTCTTAATGTTGCTCTTTTTTTCGCTGTTTTTAGCATGTTTTTGTTGTGGTTGCTTGTTGTTAGGGCTCCACCTCAGATAAAACGTCCCAACCGAGATGGAAAATCCCTGAAGAAAGACTCCCCAGGACTGCAGCCTCGTGGACCCGTGGGCAGAGCACACGTGGTGTCCAAGGGGGAGAAGTCTTCAGGCAGCCGCGAAAGGGAATCCAGAGCTAGAGGAAAAGATGACAAGGTAAGAAGTGGGAAAGGACTTGGCAGAGAGGTGTTGTGATGCAGCAGGTAGCAAAGGGAAGCACTCTTAGTCATTTAATACAGATGATAAAAAGTCACAATAATTTTATGCAGGAAAATTTAGTGGTTTTTTTTCCCTCCATGATTAAAGGCTGTATTGTGGTGATATTTATTAATAATTACACCAAATTAAGATAAGTTCTGTTTGCTCTGTCTTGGTGTGAGATGTTTTGAGGGAGGGAAGCACAGTGTCCTGTTGCTGAGTGTTTCTTACTTTTTGAGTCAAGACCGTGGGCTTGTCTCTCATCTCTAAGTGTCATTCAGGCATAAAGTCCCTTCTCCTCCTTTTCCCCCATGTTTGGTGGATTTTTTTCCTTAAAGGAATCCAATTTAGGTCTTTTGTAAAGATATTAACATAAAAAGTGCAGAAGTGAGACCAGTGCCCTTCTCTAGACTTTAAGCATTATGAATGGAATTCCACAATACCATTGCCTCTGCCATACCATAGTATAATTTAGGCGTGCCTAGGAGACCAGAACAGTTCCGTAAATGCATTGATGCTAGGTAAATCTGTGCCAAATTATTTGAAGTTATATATATGAAAATGATATGAGGGAGATGTATTAAAAGCAAACTTTTAGCAACTTCCATTTTCTTTGGTTTATGAAAAGGGTTTTGTATTTATTATAGTGTTTAGAAAGAAGCTTCTTGGAACTGTTTTGTTTTAAAAGTAAAAGCAATGAATTAAGTTAGACTAAGTTGGAGATACTTTTTTCTGAAGATCCATGAAAAAGAAGCAGTGCTGAAGTGAAAGAAAAGGAGAAACAGTGATTCACTATAAAGTGGTGATGTCAAAGACAGGACTGTTTTGTTGCTGGAAAAAATGTCAGCGTGCAAATCGCTGTTTCTAAGACACTTGTATTTTTAAATTCAACTGTGGAGTTAGTGCCAGGAACCCAAGGAGTCTGTGGTATTAATTATACAAGTTGAGACTGTACTGAAGTGGCATTGCTCTCCTGACAGACAAAGATACAAGACACGCCTTCGTGTGGGGGCACACAGTATTGTACAGATCTTGATAGATGAATAAGAAAATATTTAGGC
This sequence comes from Eulacestoma nigropectus, assembly GCA_013397775.1. Lineage (NCBI taxonomy): Eukaryota > Metazoa > Chordata > Aves > Passeriformes > Eulacestoma > Eulacestoma nigropectus. The sequence continues at coordinate 105,592 of VZTE01002530.1, forward strand.
CAGTTTCCTTCCAAATAGATTTGGTTAGTCCTTTCATGACCTTTCTATTACCATTCTTGACAGCTTAGGAAAAACTCAAAGATACAGTTTTTCCATCATAAATTGTTTTCTGATATACAGGAAAAGCACTAAGTAATCCAAGCCCTTATTACCAGAAGGTAGGGCCAGGCACATTTTCAGCAGTGCCACTGAGTGACTGTACAGATCAAGCATTTTAGAAATCTCTCTACCCTGGATCAGTAAGATTTAAAATAACAAGTGTGCCTCCTGCAAGCTATAAAAATCTTGTTAAGATCTGTGAAATTATTTAAAGTTTTCCCAGCTGTATGGGGAATTGGAGTCATGGTGTGTGACAGGTTCACCAGATGTGCTTGTGTAAGGCAGCCTTCAAAGTCTTAGCTCTAATGAGGGTGAACTCTGCTCTCCAAGCTTTCCGGTGATGAGCATTATAGGGCTTTACTATAAGGAGCCTACAACAACATGACTTGTATAATACTTGTATCTGGGAATAATGTGATTAGCAACACTACTGCTGTGAGGTGCAGGAAAAGTCATGAAGGTGTTCCATTTAATATGGTACATTTCAAACATTGCTCTTATCTGAATAAATTGGTCACTAGGTGGCAGAAGGAAAATATGTCTACTCCTCAAAAAATTCCAGTACATGTGCTCTTGTATTCCCCTTTGTCTAGCTACTTGGTGGTTATTCTAGTTCCTTTGTCTGGGCTATGTAACTGAAAACCACCCCAGGTTACAAATCCTCATGTGCTATATAATGGTTCTTGTAAGGGATCCACGATTTGCTTTAGAGAAAGATTTTGAATGAAAGAGGAAGCCAGGTGTGGGAAGTGAAAGAAGTTAATGCAACTTCCTATATTTTGCACACAGGCATGAAAACAGGTTTACCTTTCCTTTCAGTTTTATCCTTTCTTAGTTTACAAATGTTTGTTCTTCAGTTTCTGAGTTTGAACGATCAAGCAGCTTTCCTGTGTAGCCTGGTATGTTAAATCAAAGAGATTTGGTAACTCATCTTGCTCAGTTAAAAACAATAGGGCAAAACTGAAGTTTCAAATTAAGTAACCAGGTATCTTTTCTCTTACTAAGTGTTTCAGCTCTGTAGTTTTTGGGTTTGGGTGCTTGGATAGGACTACTTAGAACATGTATTGAACTATCCATTTCCTAAGATGTTGACTGCAGTGTAATAGGTTGCATGCTGTCCTGGCTATAATACCACAATGTAATGCATATTTTTTTCAAGGTAAATATAAATATAGTATGTATGTTTTAGAAGTGCTTTGCCTCACTTGAAACAAATGCCTTCTTTCACTGTTTCTCCTCTCTAGACCATAACATCTTTTCATTCTGACAGTAACCATCTTGGGATAAGTAATTTTAACCTGACTATGCCAATAAAATTACCTTTTTTAGGTAATAATATAAAATAATTTTGAACTAAACTCACCAGGTGGTGTCTATCCACTAAATCCTTATGTGTCCATTTTTTTTCTAAAATACTGCTTTCAAGTGTTTCTTCCTTCTTAGTTCCACCGGAAATTATTAGGCTTGTTCTCAGGGTACCTTCTGCTGGAGCTTCTGTTTAATAGTTCAGTTTAAAGAGGCAGCATGAATGCTACCTGTATGTCTTTTAGAAATTACACAATACCATATCTAAGCACTAGAACACTTTTTTTAGGTGTACTCTTTAGATTATTTTAGATAGTCAGTGGATAAGGACAGTAAATATTATGAAGGATATGAAACAGCCAAGGGCTGCACAGCCGTATCAGTGAAGTGAATATTTTCATCAATGAAGCTATGACTAAAAAAATTAAATTATTTTTGCTGATTATTCTCCTGTGCATCACCAAATGTGAGGTGAGATGAGATGAGATGAGATAGTTGCATTTAGGTGAAAGCATAGACCTCCATGCATCAGGACTGGAAGGCTGCATAATCTCCATCTGAAAACGCTGAAAGAACTGGTAGGTGAAATTGGGCTCCAGGGCTGGGAGCACAGATTTACAGTAAAATTTACTTGGTCTGCTGCTGTCTCATGTGAATGGTGAGTTGTGTTGACAATGCCTCTATTGAGAAGGGGAAAGGAAAGTGATCCAGGCAACTGGAGTTGTTAATTTTGTCTGAATAGTACACTATGTTTTACAACAAATTTAGAGTGGATGAAAAGCTAAAGACTTGGAACTAACTGAAAAGTGGAATAGAGTGAAATATGGTTTCTTAAGCAAAGGTGTTGCCTCTGCCTGGACTTTCTTTAGAGTTCTACTTTATGTCTTACAGAAAGAAATTAATCTACCTGGATACCACATGGGAAGCAATTTGTTAATCTAGTGTGTGGTGTAGAGGAATTGTAAAGTGGGATTAGGCATCAAGGGGAAAGTAAACAAGTGGTACTGAAAGGAGAAATAGCAGTCACCTGACAAATAATTTTTGACTCTTGTTTTATATTTAAATTAATATTTTTGTGCCAATTTAACTTGGCACAAAAAAGAGGCATGCACTAACTGAATTTGCTGATGGTACCAAGTTGGGAAGCACCATCACCAGAAGAGGCAAATGAGGCTGTTGTACAGGAAGAATTGGATGACTCTGTGCTGGAGTCATGGAAATGGGATAATGTTCAGCAGTGCAGAGCAGCAGGCTGTGTACTTGGAGACTATAAAAAGAATTTCTGCTAGAAGCTGGGAGCTCAGCAGTAGAGGAGAAGACGGATTTGGATGTATCCACAGAAACTGGATGAGGCTGAAGTTCCATTTGGCCCATTACCTTTTCCTAGTGGTGATAGGAAGGCCTGGCTGCCAGGGTGAGGCGCAGTCAGGTGCCGCCTTTGGCTTTGGCAGCGAGGGGTGGAGAGTGCATGTGGCAGTTGTTATCCAGCATTTGTATGCAGTGGGAAGAACCTGCAGGGAAGCAAGGTGTCTTCAGAGTCCAGTGCTGGTCATTACAGCCCTCAGGGCTATTCTATGTGATTAATCTGCCTGAGGTTGCCTTTAAGGGAGCAGTATGATAATGCTATGGATGTGAATGTAAACAAAATCGGAGGCCCAGTTTGTTGAGGTGTTACCAGCAGAGAGAAGAAGTACCTGTGCCATTACAGGAGGATCTGGTGAGAAAACAGCTGGAGTATTTTGTGTACAACCATGCTCAAGAAAGATATGTTAACATTAGGAGGGAGAGAAAAAAGAAGGGTTGCCAAAGTGAATGGGTAATTATGTTCATCTTCTGTTCCCAAAGAAGACTTACTTGGTTTGGCAAATGAAGGGAGAGCACAAGCATGATGCAAGTATATCAGGGTGGTGGACACACCGAGGAGTGAACTGCTGAAACTAATGCACAAACTTAGTACAAGAGCAGAAATAACATCAATTTTGGAAATGAGGTTTTTGATCCAGTGGGTTAGTGCAGGTCTAATAGCTCTTCCTGACAGAAAGCACAGCAGATTTCTAAATGTTTAAGACAGATATTGGTTGCCTGAAATTATGTGATGGGAATGCCAAGGTTGGGAGTAGTCTTTTGCAGCCCTGTATATCTATCTGTTGGCATACCTTCTTAGAGAGAAGCCATCACAGCAACTTTATTTAAGGCTGTTTTGTGAAAGTAATACCCGAAGAAGAGATGACTGGAAAAATTATGCTTACTCTGCTGCCTAGTTTCAGGTGACATGTTAAAAAAATAATTTCTAGTCTATGCTCACTTACCTGCTGACTGAGGGTTGCAGGGACCAGCATTAAAAATTTTATTACTTGGGGAGAACTACAGCGACTTTAAATCTTGGTTTAATTCCGGAACGGGGGGGGGGGGGGGGGNGGAATCATTTAAAAAAAACCAACCAACCAAACAAAAAAACCCAACAAAACAAAAAACCTAAAAAAACCCCAACAACAAAAAAATCAGTGTCACTACAATGACAACCGAGGTGATGCTGAGAGCACGTCTCCCCGCTGGCCGCCCTTCTCCATCCTTCCGCTGGCGAGACGTGCCGCCGGGGCAGGAGAAGCAGCCGTCGCTGGCACAGCACGTCCCGCAGGAGCAGGGATCGGGGCCGTGCTGCCGCCCCGCGGCTGTGCCGGGGCTGCCGGCGCCTTCTCGGCCCCGGGCCTGCCTTCCCCCTCTGGTTTGTGTTTGGCTTCGCTCGGCCGAGCTGCGTCACGGGGCGGCGAGCGGGCGGTGCGCGATCTGCCGGCCGGGCTCGGGGGCTCGAGGGGCTGCCTGCGCCCCAGCGCGCTGCAGAGAGCCGCCCTCCCTGCTCCTGCTCCCTAAGGCTGCCTTAACTCGGTTTCACTCAGGGAAAAAAACAAAACAAAACCCAACCCCAACAAAATAAACCAACTGTTCTGTGATATGCAGAAAAATGTTTCTCCTAGGAAAGCCAGTCCATTGCAGAACAAGAGGAGTATGTAACAGACAGCAAATACCTTTCATAGTCCTGTTTTCTTCTTTTTTTTTTTTTTTTTTTTTTTTTTTTTTTTCTTTTTG
>VZTE01002530.1:110137-247649 GCA_013397775.1 Eulacestoma nigropectus
TTTTTTTTTTTTTTTTTTTTTTTTTTTTTTTTTAATGTTTACATTTGGATTCCGTTTTATCTCTCTTGAATTCTTGAAAACTCTACAGGGTGTCTTTCTTCGTTTCCTTTTTACACACCAGACCATCACATTTTTTACACCAGCTTTTTGCTTAAACACAACTCTAAGCTTCGTTTCCATTGCAAGAAGCTGAGTTAGGAGTACTAAAAAACACAAGAGTTCCCTTGGAAGCAAGAAATAAAAATAGTGGGAAGATAAACTACTCTCTCACAGTCGTCGTGAGCAAACGGCAACTGGGAGGGCTGTAATCTCTACCTTTTTGTTTTTCCACTGCGAGGTTATTTGTGTGTCTCCAGCTGCCTCTCAGCCCGCCTTCGTCTAGGATGCTTTTGTCCAGCCAGCTGGGATTCTTTAACTTGCTGCTGATAGTGTTTAGAAGCTGAGTTAAGAGTCCTAAAGTAGCTCCCTACTCAGCCACCTCCGTTAAACCAGCACAGCTGCTTTTCAGGCACCCTGAACGCTGTGAGGGAAGCGATTTCCTTCAGAACTGAGAGAGGAGGAGCGGGAGCCCTGATGCTTCAAAGGGAAAATGTTACTTCACCCCCATAAGCTGAATGGCACTGTGGAAGTATTAACCAGAAGCTCTGGGCTGTTTGGGGCAGAGGCAGAGTGTGGCTTAGTCACTGAAGTAGCATTGGTGTGCTGCAAAAATGATTGTAGTCTAAGAAGCCTGGGTGTCTTTGGAGCTTCTTTAGGGCTTTTGGTGCAGCCCTTAAATAAATATGACCTTTTAAAAACATTTTAATTGTTTATGGAGATGGCCTGCGAACAAGAGGCGAGACAGATAGTTTGTAGTTGAGGAAAGCAGATGTTGCTGGGCAGGAAGGCTTTAATGAAACGAGGGGAGAGAATCTTGGTTTTCCTCCATCAAAGACAGTGTGTGTGACAGCTTCCCTGTTCCTTTTTGGTGATGATAGTGTCAGATGTTTACTTCTGACAGGTGGGGTGGCAAGTGTAGCATCTTCAAAATGCACTTTGGATGCTCTGGTCTTCAGCTAGGACTTAATGTAGCTTTAAGTTGTGACACAGCCACCTTTGTAAGGCTATTCCTGCATTCATGCCTTCGGTTGGTGAGGAAGTGTCTCAGTCATGTAATGTTCTTATGAGCCTGTATGATTTTCACTTCTAGGGAAAGAAAATACCCCAGGAATTTGGTGATGGGGAAATTCCAAAATTTGATGGAGCAGGTTACGACAAAGACCTGATCGAAGCTCTTGAAAGAGACATTGTATCAAGGAATCCAAGCATTCATTGGTATGAGGTTTTTCTCAACTCAAGTGTTTTTGCTAGTGTGGAAAAGGAGTGAAATTACCCCTCTTCAAACTCCTAGAATAGGGAGACAACATAATCTTCTACAGATAGGCAAAAAATGAGATATGTTGGTTTAAGTTTATTAATTTGATTAAAGTTAAGCTTTTGTTGCTAATTGATATTATGTGCAGTACATCCATTACAGGTACTGCTAAAATGAACATATGCTCCAGAGATCTTTAAAGATACTGCTTTGGTGTTCACATTGTCCAAAACAATTTTTAATTAAGCAGCTCTGGGTAATTTGAGTTGAAAATAATTTTTTCACCGTCTTCCAAAAGTGGATTCAATTTTAGGTCACAGTATGATAGGAGTGCTCTCATGAGGCATATGCTTGCATGCGAAAAGAAATGGTACTAAGTAAAAAGCTTTTCTGTTTTTCTTGTATAAAAATAGAAGAAATATAGTTGTATGAGAATCTTATACAAGTTTCTTCATCTTGCACAGGGATGACATCGCGGATTTGGAAGAAGCCAAGAAATTATTAAGAGAAGCCGTTGTTCTTCCAATGTGGATGCCTGATTTTTTCAAAGGGATCAGAAGACCTTGGAAGGTGAGAATTTATGTGGTGTTTTAGTAAATGGCAAGCTATCTGTGTCTCCTACTGTAATGTGTGGATGCCTGCAGCAGAAGGCTAAAAAGGTAAATGGGAAAGATCATGAATTTGTTCATTAAATCCTCTCATAATGATTCATGTAAAGGCACTGAAAGAAACAGCTGGAAGTGTATGTGGCCATTACAGTAAACAGTATTTTCTGTTTATTTACTCACTTATAGCTTGTCGATATTACAGTACTTCCTATATGCCAACCTGTGGATGTGAGCACGCAGGTTATATTGACTGAAGCAGAAACGCTCAATAGACAGCTCTACGTAGGATTATGGTGGCCAGTTGTCATCACTTCCCAGAAGAAAGCAGTTCTTGGACTGTTTTTTTCCAAATGTTTCGACTATCTCTCGCTCAGACTGCAAACTGCAGCCTGAGGTACAAGGAAGCAAGGAAAGAGGGGGCCAGTCTGGTGATTTAGCTTTGCAGCTACATTTGCAGCTGGGCATAGTTGCAGCTGGAGTGAGAAGTTCAGTGGAGGAGAAGGAGTTGCAAGCCGGGCAACAGGAAGGATATAGGACTGAACTAGGCTGATTGACCAGAAGTGAATCCAATCTGGGCCTTGCTTAGAGCTAAGAAGGAGGAGGAGGGAGGAGTTTTGCAAGCATTTCTGTTAACAGCAAACAGAATTATCTTGCTTCTGATGTGGGATGGATTGATGCTCCTTTGGGGAATAACTAGTCACAACCCAAGGCCTTTTTGGTTACTGAGAAGCATTACTGGGGAAAAGAGACTATTGCAAATTGTCTGTTATTCTGAGTGTGGAAGGCAGTGGCATGAACAGGGAATGCCTGTACGTGAGTAGTTTCCTGTTTAGTATGCTGGTTCAGCAGCATATATCAGATCTTGCTCTACTAATACTTGTCCTGTCTTCTCCTGATTGGTCCTTGTGCTTCCCTGGCTTATACTTAGGTCAGGAGCTGGGAGATTGCTGCTTGAGAGCTGTTCACAGAGGTTTTAGTGAGTTGCAGGGAGGGAACCCAAACATAGTCAGTGCAAACCTAGCCCCAGGCTGTCGGGCCTTTGGAGTTTAGAGTGCTTGTGGTCAGTACCAGTGGCCTTGTGGTTAACCTTAAGGTTAACTGAGCTATCATCTTGGACAGAGACTAGATGTTGTGGGTTACATGTGCAGGGTGAGATTTTAGTGTATTTTGAACAGCTCAATCTCTCTCTTGTCTTCTTGGCTTAGAGGAAGTTGATCCATACTCTTATTATAGACTATGTAGGCCCCCATCTGTCTAGTGTTCAAAAACTTCTAATGGAGTAAAGATCTGCTTTTTTTTCACCTGTTAGCATGCACAGAACATGTAGTGGCCATCTGTCTTTAAGGCAGGTATCTCAGCAGACTGCAGAAAATGTGAAAATTGCCGCTGGCCTTGTCTCCAAGTGTTGTGGCAATGGATAAAGGAGCAACAGCTTGGTCCTTTAAAGAGTTACAATCTCCTCCTCTTTGCGTGAGGCTACCTTTTCCCACTGAGCAGTGTCACCTCTGAAAACCAGGTGCTTGTAGACATGGAAAAAAAATTCTATGATTATTTCCTCTCTTCAGTCTGAAATGCAAATTGATTTCTGACAAGGCTATGAAGAGTCTTCATTGTTAGCCTTTTCCCTGGTGACTTGTGAAGCTGTAACTCTCATGAATTTATTTTTCACACAAAACAGCATGTATTTTCCTTACTGTTGACCTCTGACTGTGCTATAAGGAGGAGAAGTATTGAAGGGAAGGCTGTTTCTTGCAGTAATCAGTGTATCAGCAGGCATTTGTTAAGCCTAGGAATTCAGGACAATAATTCAGGGAAAAAGGCAGCCAAAGCTGGTTTTGGATGTTCAGACTCCCCTGAGAACAATTCCCAAGACAGCCTTCACAGTTTGTGCCTGTATTCAGAGGATGGTGCCTTGTCTGAAGGAGCCAGCTGTCTTCCTTGATTCAACACAGGTGCTGTGTAGTTGCAGCCACGGGTTTCTGAGTGTCCATGGGTTTGCTCTTTCTGTTTCTCTGAACTGTTTTGTGCCAAGAAAGCCTGGTTACTCACTGTGCTTCCCACTGCTCTGCTAGTGATTGTTACAACAGCAAGTAACCCTGCAGTGATTTCATCAAAACACTTACTCCCTGCGGTGCATTTCAGCTTCTTATTGGAATATTTTGGATTAACAGAGCCTTAGAGGAAGAATAAAGAAGTCTTTGTGTTTGTCAAGGATTTTAAATAGTAAGTGGCAGCCTCCTAGTTTGCAGAAAGAGCAACTTGATCCTATGTGTTCCTGTTTGCAGCCATGCACGTCTTGTTTTGCTGCAAAGTCAAGTTGTTTTTTGTTGGTTTTTTTTTTTTTTTTAAACTGATATTTCTGTTGTCTCTATCCCAGAGAGCTTGATTTTCCCCTGGCTTTACACCTGGTATGGCTGCTTTACACCTGTGCTATGCACATGTATAATGCCACCAGTATCACGTGCAAGATAGCGCTTCCTGTAATACTTAGCAGGAGGTGCAAAGCGACGGGCTTCAATTTTGGCAGTGAACAGCATATGTACCTGAAGCCAGGATTTGACCTTCCAGAATAACGGAGTATTTAACCAATATCCAAAAAATGTCATTACTTCCCTGTATCACCAGGTCCTGCACTAAACACAGTTTATCAAACACATACTTTGAATATGATTTGAATTAAGGTGAAGCTTTTTTTTAAATATTAAATGAACACATTTGAAGCTCAGAGAGAACACTAAGTCATCTCTGACCTGCATATTACAGGCTGAGTAATTTTCACCCGGTAACTCCAGGGTTGTATTTGCAATATTGTTATAATATCAGTATAACAGTGCAGCATCTCAAATCTGAATGTCTGGGTGTTCATGGGGAAAAAAGAGAGTCCATTTACTTTTTATGCTTGCTGCTCTGAAGCTTAGGAAACCTTGAGCAGCCTGAGGAGTGACTTTGGACTGTTAGCTGTAGAGATGGTATGTGAACATTTCTGACTTAATTTACCAATGAATGTATGTTGAGCTTGCGTTAGCTAAGTATTAAATGGCAATAAAGGTATTAAGAGTTAATGGAAAATGGAGTACAGAGAGGCTATTGCTTTTGAATGGTACATTTTTGAATAATTGCCTTCCCGGTTGATTTGTTTTTATAGATCTCTTCCATGTCATTCTTTGTGCTTTTGGAAGTAAATTTTTGTGAGGAACAGATGAAATCTAATTTGCTATATGGCTCGCATTTAACAGATATTTTATTGCTGTGGCATTTTATGTAAGTTATTAATTGCAAAGCACATTATGATGTGCAGTTCTAACTCTTGCTAATTTGATTACCCTTGCAATACAGTACAGTTTTAGGAAACTCTTGTTAGCATATAATAAGACCTATTCAGTACTATGCAGAACATGGAACAGTGTTTTGTCCTTCTCTAGCGCTGCTGCTGAAAGGGTTGGAAGGACTACCCATAAAGATGGCTGTATTTAGCAGTATTATCAAGAGCGATTAACCCATCTCAGTGATACGATCTTAACATGGGTTCTGAGAGCACTGTGTATAAAGCCAAAAACCTGTTTGTGTAATGATGACTAAATGTGCTGAGCTGCAGACATGTGTGTTCCTTTCTTTCAGAGACCACAGATGGAAAGATAGTCTGATGATGTGAATATCAACCTGGGACTTAACAATTGTTTCTAGTTTAAAGCTTTCTGAATAATCACTGAAGTTCAGATAAGGCTTTTGTGGGGCTAATTTGCTTATGAGCCACAGTTGCTTATCTGTAAAATAGGAATAGCAGTCCAGTCATCCACCAGCATGATGAGGGTGGTGTTTCATCCAGGAATTGCTAAGATGCGGTAGTATGATCATAGGGATATTGAGAGAGGGAGATTAAGCAAAAAGCAAACTGATGTATTCAGTGAATGCTCTCATGTAAATGTAAACATCAACCAGATTCATACATATTTTCACGATGTTTTGGGAAAATGTTTTTCTGTAGAAAATTGCTTTACTGAGGGAACACAACTTACTGCAAAAGTATTTTGGTTTCTGCGAAACTTTCTTTGTGAAGGGGCCTTTGTTCCAAAAAAAGAAATTACTGTCGTCTTCAGCCTGTGCAGCCCCTTGTGAGCTAGGAAAGGCCTAAGTTCAAGTCTAGACTCTCTTTGATTCTGAGCAAGGCTGTAAATCTCTCGTCCATTTCCTAGGTGTTAGGTGCAGCAACAGTTACTGGCTTTTGTGGTTCTGACTCCAGTGGAGTGGTAAGAAGAAACAGCAGAACACTTCCAAGCTGTCTTCGAAAGCAGGATACTTGTCTTCTGTTTTCCACTGATGAAGATTATGTTAATAATTTAAATCCAGATCTTGGCTCATATTGAGATGTTCTGTAGAGTACCAATGGCAAAGTTTTCTTAATTTGTTGTTCATTACCTTTGTTCTCACCTGTCAGGGTGTGCTGATGGTTGGTCCTCCTGGCACTGGCAAAACAATGCTTGCAAAAGCTGTTGCTACAGAATGTGGAACGACGTTCTTCAATGTGTCTTCCTCGACACTGACGTCTAAATACAGAGGCGAGTCTGAGAAGTTGGTCCGCCTCTTGTTTGAAATGGTATGTCCTTGATGGTGTGATCTGGGGTTCATTAAGGTGAGAAAGGATAGCACTCTTGGTTTCCTGCCCTTCCTGTAGCATGTTGGAAACATGGAGTTCATTGAACTGACTGCCCCTCAACCAATTAGAAAAACATAATCCCTGGGTTTCCACATATGGTAGGTTATTGAGGATTAAGAAGGAAATGGTTTGTCACCCATGTTTAGGATAGCATTTTCCAGACTAAATAGAGAATTGCGACCTCAACAGAAATTCTGTACTTGTTTGGTTATGGGATAACAGTCCCATGTGAAGTAGAAATTTGAAATTAGAAATTAGAAGGGGTTTGGAACAGTTATTCTAGAAGCAATACATGTTTTACTTCTGCTTCTGTTCTTAATGATGGCCACAAGCCTCTCAGTGAAGCTGTGGGTGCAGTCCATCATGCAGGGTATGTGAAGGACATGTCCATGTGAACTTTACCTCTGGGAGCCTCATTGCACTCCTGTAATACTCACAGCTAAAACCTGTATCTCTTGAGATCGCTGAGCTCCCTTCTGTCACTTATGCTTAGCCCTCACCAGCCCAAAACCTGGACGTGAAAACTGCCTGTATTGTGTCAAGAAGACTGTCCTATTGTGGTAGTGTTTCTTTTCCCCTCTGCAATGCCATTTTCTGGGGAAAGCCAACCAACACTGACCCAAGGAATACAATTTAAAGTGTGTAAACCTCAGCATATGAAAGACAGTTTGTAAATCAAGGTCTTGAATTCCTCCCTTGTGACAGGCAGGGAAGATACATATGTAGTATGTCTAGCAGGGCTGGGTTGTGGTTTGATGAGGGCCTGTGTTTGCTGAGCAGCCTTAATAGTGATGTTTTCATTTGAATAAAGGCACGGTTTTATGCACCAGCAACAATCTTCATTGACGAGATAGATTCCATCTGCAGCCGCAGAGGCACGTCTGATGAACACGAGGCCAGTCGCAGAGTCAAGTCAGAGCTGCTCGTGCAAATGGATGGTAACAAGGGCTTAGATCTGGGTTTGGGGCTGGGATGCTGTTTCTTTACAGGTGGGAACATAAGAACTTGAGCCATCTGGAAAACCTGGCTTTATGGATGGGGGAAAAATGAGGCAGAACTTGAGATGAGTGTATTTTTTGAGTGTTCAACCACAGATAACTAAAAAAGGTGTTCTGCTTTATTTTTTCTAAAATGGCTATTTTTAGGGTGACTTGAAAACCCATATTAAAGAGACACAGACTCCAGGAGAAGCAGATAGTGGAGATTTGTGCAGTTTAATGCAAGTATTTAATTTATTTTCAATTCAAACAAAATTCTGCCCTTTGCTAGAGTCTCCAGCTGTGGAACCCCACTGGGAGATCTGATTTTGCTGTATTCTATGGTGGCAGTTAATATTACCCTTCTAAGTCAGATGCAGTACCTGTTTTGTGCAGGTGCACATGACATGCATGGCCATCTGAGGAGTAATATATGGTGTAGAGGTTTGATAATCACCTTTATAGTGCAGCTATTATAAACTGCTATATAAGGTACTGTATAAAAACTGCTATTTAAAATGTTCTCAGATTTGCAGATTCGTTGTTGTAAGCTCAGGACAGGAAACCTTTTGATCAAAAATGTTAATGTCTTTGCAGTCCTCACTCGGTAAGCTGACTCCTATTTCTTCTATGACCAGACTTGACAGAGATAGCACTGTCAGTGGGACTAGTAGGGCTACACTCACATATGGCTGTGTTATTTGCACTGTCAAAGAAAGCCCTCCCCTGATTCAGTGAAAGAATCCCTCTCTCTGTGATAATGATGGCCTTGTGACACCTAGCTATGGGAATTTTGGAAAGGGACACAGGACTATAGAGAGCTGTTGCTTAGCTTTGTCCAGGCTATGTTTGTCTGTGCAGTGTTTCTCAGCAAGCATCTCAATCAATAAGAGCTCTGGAGTAAAATTGCTCTGAACTGTTGTGCTTGCAGGGGTAGGTGGTGCTCTGGAAAACGATGACCCTTCCAAGATGGTTATGGTATTATCTGCTACAAATTTTCCCTGGGATATTGACGAAGCTCTCCGACGGAGACTGGAGAAGAGGATTTATATACCTTTGCCCACAGGTATGTTTGATAAGACCATTTTCCTTTCCTGTCTTTACAAGATGAGTTTAAGATTACTGCAGGACTGTTGCGTTTGGGAGGAATCCTGATGGTTTTGTGATGAGCAGTGTAATTCAGGGGTTAATCATTTGTCTGGGTTGCTTTATTTTTAAAGAGAGTGAGAGAAAGAGAAATACTGCTTGCTCGGGGGCTTAAAGACAAAGAGCTGTGGCATTTCATTGCAAGCCATTGATGGGTTCTTATATTTTGAAAGAGAGTTAGTTTTAATGAGCCTGGAATTATTTTAGATGTTTAACAGTCAGTCCTTGAGTGATCATCAAAGGCAGCCTTTGGACATGTTCACAAATATTGCAAATGCACTCCATGCCCTTGCAGACAAATGCAAAGAAGTGGATCCATGAATTTTCACTTACAGGCTTAGTTCATTGCAAATCACTGCTTGCTTGCCTTTATTACTGTGCTTCCAGTCACTCAGAATGCAGCAGGCTGATTGCTTTCCTGCCCTAAGACATCTCAGCTTGTGTTGTCTTTCCTAGCTGTCATTCACCTGTCCTATTAATTTTGAGATTCCTATCACTTGAAGTTTGCATAGGTTCGTTTCTTCTTGGTACAGCGGATGCCTCATCTCCCTGCATGAGCACTCAAGATAACAAGATGCATGTCTGTGGTGACAGCAGTTGTGATTGAGTTTAGCAGGTCTAAAGACACTTAATAGTTCTACAGCTTGTCTTTATAGCTTACAGGCAGTAACAGCTCCTAACAGGATGCCTGTCTTTATGACCAATTACTTTAAAATCCTATCAGCTCTTCCTCTTGTTTCTAATTAAACCAGATTGTTTTTTAACACAGTATATTACACCCTGGACAACATAGGAGATGTGATCTGGTTTTATGTCCAATCTTAGGTTCTGTTGTATCTGTTCTGCAAGTAAGAGTGTTGTGCTGTTCTGGGCAAGTCTGAGTGATGCATTTATAACTGTGCTGTGTGATTTGATGTAGTCAGGCATTTAAACTGAAAAAGTGCTATGATAGCATATATACACCTGTATATTGTGGAATTTGATGCAAGCGTATATTCTGTAGTGTTTAATTTTCAAAATGCTGCACAGACTTGCTTAGCCCCACAGCAACAATTAGAAGAATGTTCTCTGATGCAGGATACTCTCTGCAGGTATGCGGTGTGTACATTGTGCTCTCTAAATAATAAATCCCCATTTTATAGCTAGTGCCAGTTGTGTGTAATGGATAACTCTATGCTCTTGACAGTTCTGCAAAGCACACAAAACCAGCAGCTTTAGATGAGCTTTCTATTTTCTCTTGTATTTCTCCTTCTCCAAAAGTTAAAAAAAAAACAATTATGGGCATCAATAAATAAAACATAATGTGTTTTATTGGACATTTCTTAAGACTTTTAGCCTTTCCTACTGCTACTTCTTCTGTTGTGGTTGTCCTTTTTTATAGGTCATAAAAACTGATCACTTGGGGGATAAAGATGCTGAGCTGGCGTATTTTTTCAGCACAGTGAAAGCCAGGAAAACAGTCATCCTCTCCTTTACCTCCCTTGTGCAGAGTACACAGAGGCCTAAGCTTTCAAATGTGAATTCCCTCTTATAAGCTTAGGCTGCTTAACATACGTACCCAAATGCACATATGCACATGCCCTCTGCAAGAGAAATGGTTAGTTGACTGCGTAAGTGCTCATTTACACAGCTGCTTATCACTGTGTGTGTACTGCATCTGGGTAGGAAAGTGGGATACTGGAACATTTGTATCATAAATATATTAATATATGTTTATTGTATTAATGCGTCTGTTTTCTATCAGGCTTCAGCCGGTTTCTTGAGTCCCGACTGAATAAACTGCTTAAACATATGCTTAAAGTTCAGCCTTGTTGTTAAGGGGTTTGTGCTGTCTGAAGCTCTTTTAATAGAATCCTTATTGTAGTTCTAATGAAACTGCATGAATAATATGCAAACGCTTGAACAGAGAGTGGATCCAAAGGGATGTGAGAAGAGACATTTGTAGGATTGTGCTCTTGTGCCCTTGGGTAATATGTGACCAAATGCTCTATCACCTGAGACATAACAGATTCTTTTAATGACAGATCACTTTGACAAATACCTCTCGGCCATGCTGTTTTAATATACTGCATTTAACCAAATTCTTTACTGTATTTGATTGCACACTTCACTATGACTTGTTCTCCCTCTTTTCTTATATTGAACTCTTTTGTTCATACTTTTCACTGAAAAATCTAAGTTGTGTTTATATCTTTTTTTAATGTAACTCTTGCAAGTCTTCAAACAAATATTTTTATGTTCTAGCAAAAGGGAGAGCAGAACTACTTAAGATTAATCTTCGGGAAGTAGAACTAGATCCTGATATCAGCCTTGAAGAAATTGCTGAAAAGATTGAAGGCTATTCTGGTGCTGACATCACTAATGTTTGCAGGTATTTCATTGCCCTTAATTTGCAAATAGAACTGCATGGAAAGTCATCATTTGCATTATATGATAAAAGGCAATACCCACTACAGCTGAAGCCGTGCTCACAGTGTCTGTGTTTGAGGCCCAAATCTGTTTACTGTATTCATGTATTACTGTCATGTGGAGTGGTCTAAAGACCATGGAGTCTTTCTGTGAGATGTGGTTTTCTTGGATCTGAAGTGAAAAAAATTATCTGAGCAAATCTCATGTTACAGTCGGCTGCATTTACTGTAGTTGTCTGCGTTTGTTAATGTAGTGCAAAGCAGATTGTTGTATTTTTTTAAATCTCATTAGTTTAAGAGCCAGAATTCTGTAATCCAAAAAATTCCTTTCACAGAATAGTTCTTTGGGACTTCTATATGCTGGATGTTTGGACAGCCCCCAGTGCAGCACAGTCTTGGTGTCTACCTGAATCTCCTAGGTGAAAGGGGGATATAGATAGTTTATAATATTAATATTTAATTTATTTCCATCCTGTTCCCACAATTGGTTTAATTTTTGACAAATAAGGCTTTTCTGGTGAAGGATAGGTATTTGAAGAAACTTATCTGAAGGTAGTCTATGTCCCTTAAGAATCCTGTCAGGAGAAACTGATCCTGTAAGAGCATGGCTTGGGAATCTTTTTTTTTTCTCCCCCTGCTGCTTTTCTGAAAATGTGAAGTCCCTCCACGGATTTGAAAACTCGGTGTGTGTCATGTAGTAGTGAAATTACCTGTTCTCCCTAAGGCTTGTGTTATCCCTTGCTGGGAAAAACCTGAGGAAAGAGAAAATGTAATTTCAGAGTGCCTGTGGGCCACGGTGTGAGAAAATGAGCAGTGTTCTTCATGCCAGTGGGCCAGGTGGGCAGGATCTGAGCTGGGGAGGAGTCACGGAGCAGGCAGAGCATGAGGAGCCACAGGCACCGATGGCCTCAGCACTCACACATCATCTCACACGGGATGCTGTGTCTGATGCCTCCTGCTCTGCCCTTCACAGATCCAGGTGCTATGGACAAGCAGGCAGCCGAGCTGGGCTGCACTCTGAACACTTGCTGACTGTCTTTTGGGGCTACGCTGCAGGGAGGAAGTTGAAGTCTAAAAGGAATGGGGTGTAAAAATCCGGACTACTTAGAAAAAAAAAGTCTTTGAGTGCAGTTCGTCTCCCATCCTGCCCTTTCCTGCTCTAAAGTTGTAAAATTTAGTCTCCATGAATCATTGTAAAAGGTTTTCAGTTTTATAGTTTTAATTATCTCTGCACATTTACCATATGCTTAAATGGGTTTTGGTGCCAATGCATTCTTTATGTTGAATTAATGTAGTGATCTGGGAACATGGAAGCTACGAAAGATGTGAACTGCATTTTCTATGGTAAATAAATGCTCTCTGAAGTGCTCCTGCCAGTGGTTTCTAGCAAGGGTATACAATCAAAATTCACAGGCTTACAGCACATTCTTGCTAGCAATTAGCTCCCATGCGTTGTCCTGTATTTCCAGGGATGCATCTTTAATGGCAATGAGAAGACGCATTAATGGCTTAACTCCAGAAGAGATTCGTGCACTTTCTAAAGAAGAGCTTCAGATGCCGGTTACCAAGGGGGACTTTGAACTGGCTCTGAAGAAAATCTCCAAATCTGTTTCTGCTGCAGACCTGGAGAAGTATGAAAAATGGATGGCGGAGTTTGGATCTGCTTAATCTCAGTGACAGCTTTCCTTTGCTAGAGTTTTATGGTTTTTGTTGTTCTCACTTGCAAAATGAGTTAGAAATCTTTTTAAAGGTTTAATAAAAGGTCTGACTCTGCCCTCATCCTACCCCTTTCTGATGATAGGATCTTTTAAACTATTTGCCTTTAAAGGGAATGAACACAATAATGAGCTGATATTGTAAAAAATATTTTATCTCTGAGATAGAAAAATAAGACAAACAGGAAGGGAAAAATCATACTTCTGAGGGTAGTCTTTTTATTTTTCAAATGAAGAGCAGTGTTACTTAACTTCCTCCTAGTCATTTTTCATGGCTGGAGTCAATAAATCAGCTGGGGGATGTGACTCCAGAGGAACAGACAAGGGCTCGCTGTACCCCCGCTGCTCTTAAGTGCTGCTTCTGCCTCCCTTGAATGTGGCATCCAAGTTGTTATTCTTTCTCTCTGTGCTCGGATATTCAGAGCCAAGCCTGTGGATTAATTGGCATTACACAGAGGAAATGAGGATCAGTTTTCCATCAAGACGTGGGCCTGACTCTCCTCTCATGTACACCCATTTGGAATTGATGTCACTTCAGACTGTTATCAGTGTTACCTGCAATGACTTCTGATGGAAATGAGAGGGAAAGAAAAAGGCATGGATTGTTCTCAGTGTGGTTTATGCTTGTTCTCTGAACACAGTTTGAACCTGTTTGACAAGTAGGCACTTTGACTTAGGTTATAACTTGCACTTTTATGCTTATATATCATCCTGTGCTTTGTCTGTGCTATCTAAATGTAATTGTTATTGCTATTATTATTTTAGTACTAAGAGTTTAATACAGTAAATACTCTAATATCAAGGTTGTATTTAAAACACAAGACTGTCCTTAAAACAAGTGGCTGTGAACTTCCACTTCTGATTAGATATGAACTTTTCCTTGCATTACTAGGCAATGGGACTTGTACCTGTTTATGTTGTAGAACTGTTCATGCCTAATTTTTTTTTTGGTGAAGATTTCTTAAAATGTATAATTATTACTGGTTTAGTAATATTTAGAAAATAATCTGTATCTTATTTGTGTTCTTAACTGTTTCTTCCCTTCCCTCATACAAGTGCAGTGATGAGAAGGGTTGAGCTCTAAACTCTAACATGAGAAATTCTCTCTAGAGTATACCTGTCACACTGACTATATGAGCTTTTCACAGACTCAGCCGGTGAGTCTGGCATATGAAGGTTTCCTGTGGTAGGAATGTGAAGGAGTGGTCAAAGTACAAGATTTACAGGGAAATATGCAAGCTCTCAAGTTTTTGGTGATGTTGTGATCTAGGCCTTAAGTATCTTGGTGGATGTGAATTGCCTTGCAGCTTGGTAGGTATTCAACCCTTCAGCTCTCTGCTGAGATTCCTAGTGGCATAGACAGATGTGGTGGAGTAAGAAACACAGCACCTCCTCTTGAATGGGAATATCCTTATTTGCTCCTTTTTGTTAGTTCTTGGAAGTTCCCAATAATGTCACTAATTCAGCACACTGGTCTCTTGGGCCATGACATGTTAACCACTAAGGCAAAAACCTTAAGTCACATACTTGTTTTGCTCAGGGAAGTGGTAAAATCACTGCAAGTGTTTAAAAAATATATAGACGTGGCACTTGGGGACATGGTTTAGTAGTGAACATGTCAATGCTGGGTTAATGGTCAGATTTGATGAACTGAGAGGTCTTTTCCAACCTTAATGATTCTGTGATTCCTCCTGGGGAATAACTGGACCTTTTTAGAGAGAAAGCTCTGAAAATACTGCTGTGGACTGTAATTTCTTCCTTATTGAAGCTGTAGGCTACCACAGTTGTTCTTTGTTTGTTTGTTTTACTGCAGTAGAGATTAGTAAAGCTACACAAATCTTTTGTGGCCAATGCCAGATTAGCACTACAGGGTCTCTCACTAAAGAGGCCATTGCTGCCCAAGGAGCTTAATCTACACAACCAAGATGTAGAAGGGAGTTGACATGAATGCCAGTAACAACCCTACTCAGCTGCCCAAGAGCAGTGCTGGGATTCAGCAGTTGCTGTTTAGTAGGGTCTAAGTACCGGTTTGCTCAGTTTCACAGTGCAAGCAGCAGTGACCTTCCTACTGATGAAAGCACAGCACTTGGTGAAAATGTCAGTCCTTAGCTCTTTGATGAACCTTCTACCTTAAGGCATTAAACTTCCCTCTTGGCTGTTAAGCAAAATTCACTGTACTGGGCATTCCCTTTAGTAGGAATTATTCAGGTGCTGCAGTCTTTTTCTCTAAAGGTCGTGGTTTCTACCCCAGAAATGTTTTTACTGTACAGGTCCATTCATCCTTTACAGCTGCAGAACAGAAAAGTGAAAGTTTTCAGACACTAGATGTTTGTGATGGTTGTGCCCCAGCATTACTGCTGTGACTGGGGCCCTGCTAGATCAGGCACTCCAGAAGACTGAGACCATCCCTTCCCTGCTGAGACCTTTCAGGAAAGGGAGCAGTCCTTGTGTGCTGACCCTTTCATCTTTACCAAGTCATGCCGGCACACTCACCTAGGTGGGCTTGGAGACTGGGTTATTAACTCCAGGGGAGCCAGCGTTGGATGCAGCTAGGAGCAACCCAGGAAGGAAGGGCAGCCAATGGTGGCAGCAGCTCAAGGCCCAAAGCAGGAGCTTACTGCTCAGAGTAAGACCAGTTCACGTCCCACTGGTGGAAACCCTTGTGTAAGGATATTGGATTCCTTGGAGAGCAATGTACAAGCATGTCACAGCCTGCTGCGACACTGTGTTCAGTCTGCGCCTCTTTGTGTATGGAGATCATCCACAGACATGGGGGTACACACACACAATAGGTGGTCTTCAGTAGTTGTACCTAGATTACATAAAAAGCATGTTTTAAAGCTGTGTTTACATGTTTTCTAAACATCTGTGAAGGCCCTCTTGGGTGGCAGTGTTAATTTTTGTACAATACGCAGTCTGGTTGTATGAAGTAATAAATGTGTGCGTAGTCTGTTCGTCTCGCTCGAGTGGGGCTGTGAGTGCTTCGCTGTTAACTGCTTCCAAAGGCTGCCATACAATGCAGATCTCTTCAGCATGTCATGGTGCTTTTGGACTCACCAAAGTCCTGGATGAAGAGCAGTTAAAGCAGAGGCTGGGGTTTTGGATAAAGCTGTCAGCAATGCTTTCTCTCTAAATCGGCATTCTGTTGCCACAAGCTATAAAATGGGAGAACAGTCTAATGCCCAGCACATGGAAGGAGGGTGGGGGAGAGGAGAGGGGAGGCTCCAGCAGATGTTCAGTGTTAGCACCTGATTCAGACCTCACAGAGCCAGGCAGCCTTTTTTTATTACTAGCCCCTGGGCTGGAAGTATAATCAGGCTCCAGAGAAGCTCTATCATCAGCTGCCTGCTAACCAGGAGACTTCCAAGAGCAAAACTTCTATTAGGAAGGAGCTTTAAAACTTGGAAAGAGACCCGATGTCTCCTGGGACTGAGTTGATTATTTGAATTTTCTCACTAACTTCCTTATGAAAGAATGGAGTTTCCAGTGTTTCATAATGCCTCAAACATGAAAGAGTGAGCAAGGGAAATGCTGATCAGGGGATCTCAGGAGAGGTCAAATCTTTGCATAGAAAGTTCAGCTCACCCCAGTTTAAAAGAGACTGAAATAGCAAAGGTGCACTGACTTGTTCTGATCATGGGAAAGATGAAAGAGCTTGTGTGCTGTAAAGAAGTCCTCCATCAAATGAGCAAAGGCTTCGTGGTACGATCCAGGCATGAGGAGGTGGAAGGAGACAAAGAAATAGTGATTTTTTTTGGTCTGTTATTGGAAGAAGCCACCCTGAATCAGATTGTGTATTGAGTTGTTTTTTCAGAGCTGTAGTGACAGATAAGTACATGATAAACATGCAGGTGACACTGTGCTGCCAGGGAGCAGTCAGGGAGCCTGGGAGTGCTAAAGCTACGTGCTGGTGTAAAGTGGGTGTCAGCACCATGGCAGCAGCTGAGCCCCCTCTGTGTGAGCTGCCCACCAGGCAGCACTGTGGTGCAGAGTGGAGCCAAGATGGACAGGAGTAATCTCAGTAGTACTCTGATGGAATAAAGCAGACTGCATAAAGCCACCCGTGCTGGTGATAGCAAAAGCAGGGGGATGGTGCAGTTCAGACAATGTCTCATGTGGTCACTTCCCTGCTCCTGTTAAGTGTTTCACTAGTGTGCTGTGCGAAAGCTTGACCGTCACTGCCAGTGCTTCAGTCACCTGTGTTCAGAGCCCAGCTGCCACACACACCACAGATAACAGTGCTGCAGCAGCAATTGGTGTTCCTGCATCCCACAGTACAGGGACATTTGACCCTCTCCGCTTTCTGAGCCTGCCTGGTTTTGTGTGCTGGTTGTGACCTGTTCTTGTGACCCACTTACCTTACCGCATACACGTGCTTCAGTACCTCTAATAGAGGAGTTTCTTTTGTGCAGTACAGAGCTGTCTTTTGGTCAGCTAAAGTGCCATGCTTCTTCACATGTCTGCATTTACGTGTCTCGGAAACATTCAGGCAATTTTCCTCTTCTTTAGAAGGCCCCAACTAGCATTAAAAGCAGATGGGATGAAATGTCTTGGCTAGCCTGGTTGCCCAATGCAAGAAAACTTACCTCAGCAGCCAAGGAGGTGCCACAAGGAAAGTTATGGCTTTGTTATGAAGAGGCAAACTGTGGGGATGTTCCTATTCCTATTGCACAGGCAGAGTTAGGGTTATATCGTGTCCAGGCTCTGTTTCCTGGCTTTTGTGTATTTGTGATTTCCTTGCTGTAGTAGGAACAGTTTTCTCAGAGTTAGGAGGAAGCTGTGGGGTATTTGTTCAGTGTCTGGGTTAGGATTTTGGTGATCCCATGATCTGGTTGGTACACGAAGCAGCTGAACCCATTCCCAGGATGCTTACTTTTGGAGAAACTCATCATGCATCCTGCCTGACTGTCTGGCTGTACAGTCAGCAGGGTAGCTTTGTGCAAACTCACTTAAATATAATATTTAGAATATTTGTTTGACAAAGAGAGAAATTCTTATGCCAGTTTGCAGCTGTGTTGTTCTCATTTGTAAGCAGCCCCTTGCATATGTTGTTTAACTGAGGTAAAAGAAAATGTCTCGGAACTGAGAGTTTTTTGAACTTGACTTTGGAGAGCAAGAAAGGTAGAAAAAATATTTGCCTAGAGGAAGATACAAGAGTACTCAAGACACTGAGAGCTGCAATTTCTTCTTTTTGTGGCTTTCCTTTTTGTCTAGCAGTTGCACTACTGGGCTGTGCTTTCTGTTTCCAATTTGTTTTGAAATAATTACCATTGTTTATCTGCCTCTCAGACAGCCTTTGCAGATGATTCGGTTCCACGGAGACCTCTTTTGCTTGGTGGTTGGTGTTCTGGCACAGCGTCCTGTGTGACATCTGACTGAACGGGCTGATGGCATGAGA
This sequence comes from Eulacestoma nigropectus, assembly GCA_013397775.1. Classification (NCBI taxonomy): domain Eukaryota; kingdom Metazoa; phylum Chordata; class Aves; order Passeriformes; genus Eulacestoma; species Eulacestoma nigropectus. The sequence goes on from VZTE01002530.1 coordinate 128,398, forward strand.
TCTTCCCTGTGAAGGAAAGGTCACCCAAATGGTGAAGGTGAGAGGAACTGCGCTGAATGCCAGCCAGACTGGTGGGAGCAGAAACCATAGCAACTCTGCACAGGGTTTATAAATACAACCAAGAAGAAAAAGGGAATACCCTCAAGGAGATGCTGACAACACCAGCATCAATATGCATATTGATAAAAGTGTGGGTCTCTGCGTCACCAGTGAGGAGAACGTATGTAAGAGGGTGGACGTGGCTCAAAGGAAGCCAGTTGCAGGCACTGCCAGCAGATTTCATCACCCAGCCTTGCTGCTTCAAAACGCCAATGTCCAGGGGCCAATTTTTTACTGCTGCTTCAAAAGCTGCTTTTTAGATAATCAAATTTGACTTCCTAAAAGCTTGCTGGCCATCTTGAAATGTCTTCAAGCTTTGGCATGTGATGAGACTGGAGTTGTGTGTGGAGGGCAAGAAGAATAAGGCAATGTTAATAGTGGTGTGTTTCCGTAGGGTCCTGGGGCTTTCTTGTGCTGGGTACCATTTGGGTGCGCAAGAAGAGATGCTCCAAATGCTTATGGGGAATCGAGATGTTAGAAGGACGGGGAGGGAGGTGGAAGGTCCTGGGATCAGTGGAGGAGACAAAACTGTCTCTCTGACTCCCAGTTCCCAACCCTAAAGCAGACAGTAGTATTTTTCAGTTGCTTGTGATTTGCAGCCCCCTACCATTTTTTGTACTGAGGCTAAAGATCTCTGTATTGTGAATTAAATAGAGCAAGTTTGTTTTTCTTTAACAGGGCAAGTTTTTTTTCCTTAAATACCTTTTGCAGACCCTTAATAGGTGCTCCTGTGGGCTACAGATGATGGTCTGAAAAGCACTGGCCAATGTCATCCTAAGCTTGCCTGAATTTCTTATGGAAGAGAGTCTATAATGGATGGTGTTGATTTTATTTGCTACTTGTTAGTTTGCTCAGAAAGATGAAGCTCAGTGAATGTGAGGTGCTTCTGGGGAGTTTATTTACAGTGTGTTTTTTTCTGTGCAGATCAGCATTTCATCAGCATATGGCACAGCCATTTAATAAATATTTGGCTTTCCTTAAATTATGCTTGTGTAGAAAGGTCCCTGAGTACGCATATCTATCCCTCTCTTGTATCTCATTAGACATTTCTACCCTGGTGCTGGGGGACCAGGCTCCTTCTCTCCTGCCGAGGAGCCAAGAGCCTGCTCCTCCCCTGCCTGAGGGATCTGCGTGCCTCAGCTCAGGGGGAACGAGGCAGGCAGTCGGCCCCTTCCCTGTGGGGCTGCCAGCCACACACCGGTGGCACTGCCAGGGCAGCCTCCCTCTCTAGACCCTGGGAATTCAGATTTATTTAAACTGGGAACTGCCCAGCTTAAGCAAAGGCTTGGCACTCCATCCAGGCTCCCTTCCTTCACACAACAAGGCAGCTGTGCTTTTGCAAAATAGAACCCTGAGTGAAGCCTGTGGGAGCAAACGCAAGCGAAAGGCTGGAGAGGAGCTCAGGCGGTCTTGAGGGAGGATGGGATGCTGGGCTGCAGCCCTGTGTGCCCACCCAGTCCGGGCAAGAGAAATTGGTGAGGAGACGGAACAGCATTCCCTCAGGCATGCAATATAGATGTGGATGGGAGAAGAGCAGGAAACTTACTTTAAAACAAAGGAGCAAATGACAATCTAATCAGTTTTAAGATGGAGTGGAGCCTGTAACCTAGGAAGTCTTTTCCATCTCTTTGGCATATCCAAATGTTTTGTTTTCTCACAGATGATTTGGAACTCGTATCCAGTCCTAGTTCTCACTTGATTTGTATCCATCTGATCTTGTGCTGATAGCGCTAACAAGTATTTCTTACTCCCTGATATATACCATACATCCCTTAATGCATTTATAGAATCGCCATATAAAGCAACACCTTTTGCTTTGTTGTACTGTGTAAGGTCCTTCAGGCTCTTGTATAAGCTGGATCCTCCTCAGCATCCTTCCTTTCCAACCGAGCCTGTTGTTTGTTTAACATAGATCACCAGGAGCGTACGTGGTGGGTCCATAAGCCACACACAGCAAGTTACCCAGTAAGGCAAAGAAAAAAAGAAATTGCTGTCATGGTACATTCCTGTAATCAAGCAAATAAACCAAGTATTTGGTTTTATGACCTGCAGGAGGGCAGAAGATTTGGGTATATTATTATTGCACAGCAAACAGGGCTCATTAGATAACTGAAGCGTTCATAGGCAGTGGGATACACAGGGAAGTGGTGGAAGATGCAGGAGCTCTCCAGACAGCAGCGAGAGAAAAGATGTGGGTATTCTGTTTGCAGGGGATGCAGCTACGTGCACCCACATGGTTGGAGACCACAGCATTTTTGTGGGTGTTGGGATGCTGCCCAGACAAAGGGGAAGAAAAGATTGGGGACCAACTAACACACTCCAGGGATAGCACAGCCACCAGTAACCAGGGATGAAAGTGAGTGTGGAGGGACAGGATGGATAGCAACTTCCTTCTGCCAGTCTCCCTGCCTCTGCCTTTCTCCTGGAGCCCAGGTGCTCACACTCAGGTTCCCACTGCCATGAGTACCCAGTCACACTGTGCAGGACCCTGCTGGTACAGGATTCTCCAGTGCATGCTCCTTGTTCTTGAGCTGTCCAGATGCAAAACCAAACTGCAGCCCCCCAAAGGGAGATTTTAAGCATTTGGCACAAGAAACCCTATTATGCAAAAAATGAACCCACTTAGACTGAGTCTGTTTGAGAGATTCCCTTCGTATCTGGTGATGGCTCTTACAGCCAAGGTGGGAATAAAACTATTGCTCTTCCGCTCCTTGGTGATGGGGCTGTTCTATGGTTTTTCTGTTGTGTTGCTCTGCTGGGACTCTGGGGGTGTGCCAGCATCCTGCAGCGGCTATGTGTAGACAACCATAGCTTTGCTGCTTGGTGACCTTGGGAAGGCAAAGACTTTGTCTCTCATTAGAGACCCAGTAGCTCCACTTCTCAAAGAGTTCTTCTAACCAGAGGTGTTTTGTACCATGTTTCAACTCTCAGTCCTTCTGACAGAAGTTGCCTGCAGGCTGCCTGGCCAGTCTTTTCCTCTAATGGTGCAGGGTAGTTTTAAGAAGACAAAAAAACTGTCACACTTAAGAGCCTGGCCAGATTTGGTAAAGGACAGGAACAAGGTTGTGACTGAACCCACCTGACAGAGCCCACCACACAGCTTCCCAAATGGGAGTCACACTTACTTGAGATGGTGTTGAACATGATCAGGGAAGGACCATGGTACAGGATGAGGAAGAGATAGGTGGTAGGAATTCCTGCTGCTGAAGCTAGTCCTGGGACGATGATGCAGCTGCCCACGTGAGGATCCATGGATGCTTTAAGGGTGTGAGTTTGGAACAGACTCATCATTTATATGGCTTTGGTGGTTAAGTCGTGATTTCTCATAGCTGTGAGATTTGCTAACACTCTTCTCAAGGGAGCGGGACAGAGGGTCCCATGAAAGGGGTGTTGCTAAGGTCATTGATCTTTCTGTGGGCACTGCATCTCTTCAGAGACCTGTGCGAGGTGCTGGACAGGCACGCAGGAATGACAGTCCCAGTCTGAACTGGGGACATCAGTGAGACAAGCCAAGATGGGCAAAGGAAGAGGCAAGAGCAGTGGTAGGAGATCCATCATGGGTGCAGCCTGGAGGTACTGATAGCTTGTTGCTGTCCCTCATGCTGGTTAGCAGACCTAGAGATGGTGTTTTCCAAGGGCTGAGGTCAAACACAGCCTTTGCTGAAGGAAGCTGTCCAGACCACAGCCATGGGATGGTTTGCAATTTGGCTGGGCAGCTCCCAGACCCAGCTGGGGCACTGTGGGGCATGGGCAGCTGGGAGCGCAGGCAGCCTGCTCTTTGTGAAGATGAGGTTGGGACCATTTCCATCTGCTCCCAAAGAGAGATGGCGCAACATCTCCTGGCTCAGCTTCCTGAAGGATTTCTGGTCCCACCAGGATTTTCCAGCTGCTGTTGCTACACTGCACAGAGCCGGACCATTTGTGTCTCCAGTAAGCTCTGCTCTTCAGCTGCAGTTTTAACCTTGAGGCAAACTCATTTTTTCCTTAAGAATTGATTTAGCATGCCATGAAACAAATGTTCCAGTATCTCCTCCAGTCTCTCAGGACCCATTGCAAATTTACATTTAAGCCTTGTTTTTTATTTAAGCCTTGGAGTTTTCCGTGTAATTTTCCTGTACAGAGAGGAATGTGCAGGTATTGAGTGAGCAGAACCCACTTGCTCAGCCAGCACAAATCCCTCAAACAGTGTTTTATATACCATGTACACGGACTTTGTAACCCCTTTGATTCTGGGTTTTTGGGATGTGGTGCTCACACTGGATTGATAAATACTGAAATTTCTTAAGAAGCACAGGGGCTGCAGAGCATAAGAGCTCAGCTGGAAGGGATTCAGAGTCCTGCTGAGCTCTTGAATTCTTGAAGACCACTTGACTCCTTGATCCAACAGAAACCTCCCAAATGCAGCCATCTGCAGAAATGAGTCCTTTAAGAGAGTAAGAAATTGTCGGGGAAATAAAGGGTTCAAACTGCTTTCAAGATTCATAATCCCTTTGAGGAAGTTTCAAGAGCTGGAACAGCTCAGCAGTTGCTTTACATGCCCAGCAGCTTTCTGTTTGTGCATCTAGCAGCCGTAGCTGGGGGCTGGATGCAGCTTCTGGCCTTGGGGCTGGGCTCAGGCATGCGCCCCTTGCTCAGAGCAGCTTCAGCATTAAAGCCACTGCAAAGGTTTGTGTACAAAGTACTGGATGCAAACATCCATCACGAGGAAAACCAAGAGGAATGTGATGCACCAGGCTTGTTTAGAAACTGCAGATGATTTACAGAGTGAGCTTAATTGGAAGTTTCTCTTTGCGGCTTTCTGACGTGTTATTTTTCTGATGCAGACGTGTAGGAGTCTTTTAAAAGGTCCGTGTTTACTAAAGAGGAGTTGCATAATTGGGAATATATTTATGAACTGTACATGTGCAGGGTAGGGAAATGACCTGAGCAGCCACAGCAGTGCAGGGAAGGGTCTGGGTGTCTCAGGGCGTCACTAGCCGGGTGTGAGGGACCAGCATCCTGTTCTCTGGGTGGAAGAAAGGTTTTCCTGTCCTTATCCCCTGGGCGTCTGTTCCCAGTGCTGGCACTGCGGTTATGAGAACATGGGGGATCTGAGTGCCTCCAAAGAAAGGCAGTAAGAAATAGAAGAGGTGAAAAGGAACATTGTCTGTGGAGGAAGGTGCTCAGAATGAGGGTCACTAAATTTTTAAAAATAAACTTTTAAGGGAGATTTACTTGACATTTTCCTAAAAAGTATATTTTTAAATCTAGTTTCAAAAAATCTTTAAAAATCTAAAAATTTTTTAAGAGAGACAGGATATTCCATTCTTGATTTCCACTGTGGGGAAGGCAGAGGGAAACAGCCTCAAGTTAAATATGGGAGATTTGTGTTAAACACCAAGGGAAAGAATGCAAACATCCCTATGGCAAAAATTGGAAGCGTGGAGACACCATCCCAGTGAGACGTGTCTGAACTAAAAATTGTCCCCCACAAACAGCACTGGAGGAGCCATCCTGCCTGTGAGCAGGGGAGTGGACTAAGTGATTGTTTGGACCCAGTTCTTCTGAGTTCTGCCACAGTTTGGACTTTACAGCCTTTATCCCCTTCTCCTGTACACCAAAGACGTGAGTTTATAAGCGCTGCTTCATGGAGTTGCCACTGGCACCCACCAGCAGAAGCAGTGGGAGAAGTTCAGTTTCAGGGGCCTGATGACACTTTTTCACACCAAGCTGGATGGGCATTTCCACGCTGGCCAGTGTGGAAATACTGGGGCTGGCTGGGGTGCTGGCACTCACCCCTGTGCTCCACAGTCCTGAAGGTGCTCACATGGCAGCAGCCTCACAGCATGCATCCTGTCACTCCAGCTCGCTCTCCCTTTATCCCCCCCCAGCCTTAAAAGTGACCACTTGGCCTGTTTATAGTTTATTAATACTTTAGGAACTGAGTTGCCCCCCACCTCCACAGGGTTTTTGTTCAAGAACATGATGGGCAACAGAAAAATAAGGCGTATAAAACAAAATTTGGAATTCTAGTTTTTGTGAAGGTGGATTCTGTTGCTTCCCAGGTTGCATTAGGGAAAACTCACCTCAATTTCCATCCCTTAGGTATCGCTGCCTCTATCCTGACATGTGGAATTATCATCCAATCTTGTCTCAAACACCTCAAGAAGTGCAGTATCCATCACTTGCTGGGCAATTTTCTCCAGAAGGTTAATGTCCTTCTGGTTAAAAAGTGTGCCTGATTTCTAATTCAGCTCAGCATGTTCTCCAGTGCCCATCACTGTCTATCTGTGGGCCTTTCTCAGACTAAATTTTAGTACCCCCTTAGCATCCCATATTTTCTCTCCACACATGTACTTATACACATCATCAGATCACTTCTCAGTTTTCTTTCTGACAAGTTACAGAGACTGACCTCTAGAAGTCTCTCCCTGGAAGTGATTTTCTTCAGCTCTCAAACCATTTTTTATGTCTCTTTTCTTTACCCGCTCCAATTTTTTGATGTGCTCTTTTAAATATGGCACCTCAGCAGGATGCAGTATTCTAGTGTCAACCTGACCAAGGACATACACAGAGATAAAATCTCCTTCTGTTCCACTTCACAGTCCTGTTGCTTATGCACTGAAGGACCAAATTAGCTCATTCTGCTGCAGCAGACAAAAAAAATAGATCCCACATTTGAGAACCAGAAGGCCAGATAGTGGTATTAAAAAGAGAAAAATGGAGCCAACATGAAAGCAGAATTACAAACCGGGGCAAGATTAATAGCACACTGTGATACTAGCCTGAACACATTAGTTGAAATAAAATGCTGAGAAAACAGTTTCTTCCAGTTCAGAGCCGAGTGCAAGGCATTGCTGCTGTGAAGGCTCCCGTGTGGTGGGCACACTGTGCTCCGGGCGCCGCAAAGTGCCGGGGCAGCCCCGGGGAGGGTGAGCGACTCCGGGATCGCACGGCTTGGAGATCCTTGGACCCTTGCTAAATTGTGCCCCCGGGCTCTCTGAGATGCGAGGCAAGCTCTGATCTTTTCAGGCTCAGCCCACAGCTGGGTGTGAATAGATCTGCCCTGCAAACTGTGTGGTACCATCGGGGCTCCGCATACAGGAAGGCACTCGCAACCCTTTGTGCTCTCTGTCTGCTGCATTCAAAATCTTTCACAGGCAGGAGGGTTTTTCCCTTAGTTCCCGTGCCTGGTGACACTTGCTGAATGCAGAGTCACTGTGTCATTTGCAGATAGGTTTTCAGTACACATCCTCAGCTTGAGCCTCATCTTTCTGTATCAGAGACAGTTACCTGACCCCAATTGCTCTAAAATCTCTGAGGGATTCCCTGAGGCATCTCAAGGGTAACAGGCCTCGTGCCAATGGTCAAGTCTCCTGGTCTTTGAAGGATTTCTATGAGATAGTTCCTTGGTCTCCTTCCTCATTTCTATACCTGTAAAATAGATTTAACAATCTTGGAGGCTGATAAAATGCTCAGATCCCATCCTAAGTTTTTTTGTTTGTGCTGCTGCAGACCCTGTTGCACTGCTTCTGTCCTCAGAACGAAGGTGACAAGGTGTCTCCTTCTCCCTTGCTGACCTGCTGGTTTGGGGTTTTGACCCCTGGTGCTTGGGTGCTCCCGGAACCTGGACACTGAGGGCTCTGTCAGTCCTGTGCTTGCTGCGTGTGCTTCTTGTTGGACACATGTGGGAGGGTGTTCTTGCCCCGGGGGACGACGCAAAGCCAGGGAGAGGAGCACTGGTGTATAGAGACAGTTGCTGGGGGATTGATGGACTGGAGAGAGACTGGTGGAGGTCACCAAGATGGCTGGTGCACATTGAGGTACCAGGAGATGGCGAGAGAGCTGAGCTTATTCAGCCATAGGAGGAGGCAAAGGAAGGGTCCAGTTTTTGCCTGCAGCTACCCTATGGGAGGTAATAGAAAATATGAATCCAGACCTGTACAGGAGATACATGGTGAAAGGACGAGACATAGCACAGGAAATTCTGTGTAGATATAAGGCATCAGGTTGGCACTGTGAGAGTGGTCAAACACTGGCACAGGCTGCCCAGAGAGGTGGTAGTGTCTCTGTCCTTGGAGGTGTTCAAATTCCTCATGGCCCTGATCAGCTTGCTATAACTGGACCTACTTACAGCTGGGCTGGTACCTGATGGGTTCCAGAGGTCCCTTCCAACCTCAGTTATTCTGTCATTCTCTGACACACTTGAAGTAACCTGCAGGGCAATGACAGCAAGGAGACAATGCCATGATCCCTTGAAATGAAGGCTATGCAGATGGCTTATTGGCATAGGAGTAGGATAAAATTTAATCTTCATGCAGCACCACTTTTATTAAAGAAAGCAGTGTAATCCTGGCCCATGGAGCAGCATTTCACCTTGGACAAGGGCAATGCACAAAGGGGCTGAAGAAGAGCTGTGCTGGTAATGGCTCTTTGACCAGAGATGCCCCAGGTGCCCTACAAGCACTGCTGGGAGCTCTCATAGAGGCAGCAGCTGCACCAAGGCCCTGGAGACAGACCTGGACAGACCTGGAAATTCCGTAGTTGTGACCTCTTGGCCTGTGATCCTAATTAATGCTCAGGTCATTGGCAGTGATGAAGAGAAGACTAATGAGCATCGTTTGGCCAGATGGGGGTGATGTGAGGCTGTGTGAGGTGGGAGTCATGTCACCTCACTTCAGGTCTTGGAGGCAGGGCTAGAGCCCACCTGGCTTACTGGGCTCTCCCTTCCATCAGTGGAAGGAGGTGTGCTCCCCTTGGAGGATTCAGCTCGTCCTGAGGTGTGTGTGTAAGACTGGTGAGTTGGTAGTGTTGGTGATGGTATTCGGAGTTTACTGTCTTTATTGGCTACAGAGTGGGAGTCTAATCTGGAGATTAGAGGAGCAACCACCTTAGACTTGGCCAGTGGAAACAACCCATTTTGGGGTTTGATTACAGGTGAACCTTAAGACTCCACGTGGCTCAACATTTCTGGGAAGGGACCAAGTCCCTGTGAGTGCGCCTTCATGGGATCAGGAATTGGAGTTTTATATGGCTAAAGCTAGAGAGAGAGGTCCAATTCCTGATGCCATGTGCCACTAGCCTCAACTTCTGCTCTTTCAGAGTCAATTTTTTCATAATGGGGAGCTGAAGAGTTACACTTCCTGTTTAAAAATAAAGCGTTCACCTTTGGTTGGAATAGCAACACCTCAGCTTGATTTGCCCTGGCCAGGCTACCAAAGGCATCCATGTGCATCATTCTCTCCCCATTCCTTCTTCCATTCTCTGATTCCAGACACCTCCCCAAGGCCCCTCACATTTCTCCTAAATCCATCATTTTGTTTGCTGACTCTTCCTCCTGTGCTAGCAGTGCCTCCTCCCTCTCCAGGCCCAGCTACCGCATTATGTACTGCAGAGACTGCCTTGCAAGACTTCAGAAAAGCTTTCCCTGCTATTCAAAGAGAGAAGAGCATATTGCTATTTGATTCTCAAAGGCAGCCTGTGTTTTGGTCAAGAAAAAACCTAATCTGGCCTATGAGTGCAGTAAGACTGAGAATAAAGCCAAGAATACTGAGCTACATCTAAAAAAGATGTGCTCTGTCAGCACAATTGTGACAGATACATTTTGTGCCTGTGGAAATCCCAAAAGAACATTTTGGAGGATACCTGCGAGTGTCCAGACAAACCACTGTGCAGGAACAGGCAGTTTCCAGGGAAGGCTTTGCATCCCTCAGGACTCCTAGCAAAGCAGCAATGCTGGTCACCCTGACAGCCGACACACTTTTGTTCATTGTAAACAGTACTGATGGAAAAGCAGATTTGAGCTTGTTCCACAGGGTACATTAAATGAAATGTTACTTACAGAAATTGTTCCACCATGGCAAAGCTCTCCCTGGATTTTAAACTTATGGTTATGCACTTTCAGCCCTGCGTAATGTCGTGGAGAATTAGAGTATTTCATCCCTTGTTCAGTATCTCACGTCTTTGTGAAAAGTCAATCTTTTGGCTTTAGATCCTGGGGACGGAGCAGTGTCCTCTGCCTACGAGACTGCTTGAGGGAGGACAGATGTTAGTTCATTTAGCTCAACTACTAAACTGTCTTCACCAAGATTTCTTATTCTCCCACTGAGTTTCTACTCAACAGCACTTCAGCCCTGGGGCTTCTGCTACATACTGATCTGAGATGCAAGCTGCCAGCCCGCTCCATCAGTGGCATGTCCGTGGGTCTGGCAGGCGCTGAAGCCACAGGTCACACAGGACCGCTGATTGCCAGAGCCTGGCAACTGCTCTGGAAGCAGTGTCTTGAAAGCAGAGCCTAATGAAAAACCTCTCTTCTCACTGCCATAGAAACTGAACAGACTCAACAACTTGTTACTTCTGTCATCTCCAACAACTCAGCACCTGAAGTGACTTGACCTATGAAGATATTTGCATTAAGTATCATACAGTTGCTGAAGAAATGGGATTGAATGGAAAAACAAAAGAGAAGAAAAGTGTCCCAAAGGTCCTTTGAAAGCTGCTGGGCAAAGGGAGGGTTTTTTGAGAAATGGTGGCATTTCTCTGGAATAAGAATCAAGGGAACAGAGAGGCCAAGAAGAGATTGTTGCCAAGAAGAGTTCACTATGGACATGGAAGAAACCCAGCTGGGTGGCTCTGAGCTTTGCTGTCACCCAGCAAGCTGCAGGACCAGCAGAGCTGCAGGCTTCATGGTTATGTTGCTCCTGGACAGCATTTTCCATCCAGCACCCCATTTCTTCTTCAGATAGCCATGCCAGTGTGAAGCTGCATTTCCTGGGGAGCAGTGGTTGTTGCTGGAGTCCCATCTCACAAACAGGTCTCACAATGAGATTGCTGGACTCCAACATTCACTGCAGCTCTTGCAGGATCCTGCAATGGCTGAACTTCCCCTGGGAGAGATTATGAAACAACAAGTTGTTAGTTTATATGCTTAGTGTGGTAGTAAATTAGAGGAACTCTGCATTTAGTTGTGAAGTTCAAAAATCCAGATATTATCCATGCCCTGACATCTTCCCAGTGGTATTTTTTGCAGCCCCATGGCACAGGCTGCTCAGAGTTGATCTCTTTGCTCTCAACACATCTTTCTCATAACCAGGGAAGATGCTCTCGTGCCTGTGGCAAAGCCTTCAGGAATAAACCTTCCCACCGTGCCCTGCTGGCACCAGACCCCACTTCCCTCCTGTCTCTTCCCACTCCACTGTGACTCTTTGCAGCAGGCACTGCTCAGGGCTCAGCCACATGTGGCCCTTTGGGGGCTGGGCTGGACCACCTGTCTGTCTGGCAGCATCCCTGAGCACTGCTGCAGCTCGGTGTGCTGGTGACAGCCTGCAGAGCAGCCCGGAGGCTGTGGCTGTGCTGGGCATGGGCAGGGCTCTGGGCATCCTCATTCGGCCCTTGTAGTTTTCCTCTTTCCCCCCGCTGGGTTTGCCCTGCAATGCCCTGGGTGAGCCCAGCCAGGCAGGCATGGACTGGATCCAGAGGCTGTTCCCTGATGAAGCAATGTCGTTTGTTTGGCTGAAGAAGCTGCCCCACCTGCTCAGCTGGGTGCCTGCTGCCAACGCAGTGGAAACACTGTGTGCGAGTCCCTTCTCTTTGCCAGGGACTGCAAACCAGAGTGGGGCTGTTTTGGGTGGGACAGCCCAGGCAGGTCAGAATTATTCACAGACACAGAGAGAGAATCACAGTAGCCTTTGAGAGAGTCACAATTTATTGTAGGTGTCATCTTTCTCCCTTGCAGGTACCACCCTGCCTGCTTGCAAGCGCATGGTCAGAAGCAGCAAACCCCAGGAGCACCTCAGCCATGTAGCCATTGCCTGTGCCCCATCCCCTCCCTCCATTCTCACACCAAACTGGGCAGCATCCTGCCCTAGGTGCTGGGGACTGAGCTGTGATACCCTGGTTCAATATCACAGCTCCTGGACCTGCTCCAGGATTTGTTGTTTGGGTTTTTTTCCACTGGTTTTGGTTTTTTTTTTTTAATTTTTTTTTTAATTTTGTGTTTGTTTTTTAATGTTTATTTTGTGTTTTAATCTCATGTTGAAATTGTTGGTACCCTTCCATTGGGGCTGGGCACACGTATACCTAAGCAACTCCCACATGGACTTTATTCTGAAACAAAAGGATTTAATTCTGAATAAATAAGTTTAGGACTAAACCCATTTTTGCTTTACCTAATCAGCCAACTGCTCTGGAATGGTTTCTTCAGAGGTGGTTATTTCAGCCTGGTTTTCCATGAAGATAGTGGATGCATGTGCAATTTACTGAATAATGATGCTAGCACCATGAAATGGTCTCCTCTGGAACATCTGGGTTTTGCACAACAAATTATTCACAAACATGGGATGTCCCAAAGTAGTGTGTCCCAAGAGAATGCCTCCCAAGTACTAGGTGGTTTACCCAACCCTAAGTGGTTTTATTGTTGTTGGACAGTGTCTCGGGTCAAACATTAGGGGTTTGGGGCATGGTTTTGGCATAGCAATAGCACTTCGTAAAGAGGAAACAGATGATGGTTCTTTTCCTGTGTTAGTTTTGGCATGGGTCAGTCTTTCTCACAAAATAAACTCTTAAATTAAGCTAATGAGGTTTCAGGCTAGACAGGCCCTCACAGTGTGGAGTGGAGGGGAGGAAGAAGGGGTATCCTGTTGGCTGTGCTCAGCTGTGGAAAGAGATACATACCAAACAACCACTCAAATGCACCAGAATTATATCCAGAATAAGGCCAAGTTGTCCCTGCCAAGGCCCAGCCACGGCATTTTCCCCGAAACGCCTGCGCTGGGATGATCATGTGGGAAAGGTTGTGGACGCTCTGCTGCCTTAGAGCAGAGACCCTACAGGGACTCAAAGGCAGGTGGGAAATTCCCCAGGGGGGGATGGGAGATGACCTCTGGGTGAATGCTACCCAAACACACATCTCTGCATCTCTGGGCAACAATCTGGCATCAACCCTCCGAGGGAAAGTGCCAGGGCATCCCCTGGAAGCATTTGGAAGAATCATGCTCAGCATGGATAAGCCATGGTGGGACACTGAGGTCTAGTCCCACGGAATGCTGCCTATCATGCTCACAACGCTAACAGGGATGTAGCTAGAGAATATCCAGCTGACAGGATATGTGAAGGAATATTCCAAATATCTGTCCAGTGTAGGTGCATTTTGACTTGTTCCTGTAAAAATCCACGATAAGCGCTAGTGATCCTATGATTCCACATGCGATTTTTGTCTCAGAAAGCACTACTGGCTACTGCCTTCCCAGCAGCACACTGGTCCAGAAGGTGCCAGGGGATGGGCACTGGATGGGGCTGAGGCTTCAAGTGTGTTAATTAATTTGTGGGAAATTATTTAGAGAAATGGGGGAGATAGCACCAGACAAGTGACGGTGCCAACAACCTTTACCCATTTGTCTGCCCTACCTCACCAGCAGATCTTTTTCTCTGAGTGCCTGGGAAGGGCTGAGTTCGAGCTGCCCCATTCAAGGTTGTCCCCACAGCATCGCCTGCACCTCACACTTATTTAAAAGCGATCCAGCCAGACGCTCACAGTGCTCAAGCAAAATCCTGCAGTGTGCATAACCAAACTCAGGAGCTGCTTTGTTCTACGCCCACCAGTTCTGTAGCCAAGTAAATAGCTCCAGGGCACCAGTGACTTGAACACTGCTTTTTCATGGCTGAAAAGTGATTCTATTTATTGAACATTTGTTTTACACTTGAGAGCTAAAAACTTCCTTTTCCCACCTCCCGCTGGAGATGCAGGCACCTCCAGCATGTAACTAGGAGCAAGCTGCTTCTCTGTGGGAGAAGAGCACGATGACTCATGGAGATCCGCTCTTTGCTCAGCCTGTGGGCTGTGATGTCCATGCAGAAGCAGCTTGGTTCCTGTGGAGTAGAGTCCCTCTAAAACTGCAAAGGTCTTTGATTTGGGGCCCTGTAGCAAATGCATGAACAGAAAAGCTCAAGGACAGCGAAATAAAAAGGTGTGTTGGATGGCAACAGTGGGCAGGTGCTCAGGCTCGGTGGGTGTGCCATGGCCAAAGGAGCATCACTGGCTACCTGGGTTTTGCTTCGAGGATGTGTAACAAGTCTTCAAGAGGCTGCAGAGCTCCCCCAGCCTCAGGGATGGAATTATAATATTTCACCCCTCCAGGGCTTGTTCTGCCAGGGAGGATGCCTGCTTCCCTTCCTGGTGTACTTTCTGAGTAAACTGGAAAAAACTGAGTTTACTTTCACATGTGTGATACTGTGTGTGAGACATCCTGGCAGCACTGCTCAGCAGAAGCCAACCCATGCTACCATCCCCAGAAATCCTTGCCCCAGAACTTGAGGTAATGGGCACAAACAGAAACAAGAGGCTCTGTCTGAACATCAGGAAATATTTTTGCACCATGGGGGTGACCAAGCACTGGCATTGGTTGTCCTGAGAGTTGTAGAATCTGTATTTCTGATAAGAATTAGTTTGTAAATAATTGATTTAGTTACAATCCTCTACACATGAGAAGAGCCTTGATTTCTCAAGTTAGTCCAGAATATACAAGGCAACAAAATATTACATTACAATATCCTCATTTCATTTAAAACCACAAAAAGTTAAACAGTTTTAAATACTATAAGACAAAATGAGAACAAGCTGAAGTGGCAAAAGAAATCAGAATGCAACTTGTCATACTTTCATTGCTAAAAATGTCCCAGACCATCCTGTAATATAGTCTAAGTTGGGCATCACATTGTTCTGAAAGCATCATGTTTTAACAACATTACTATGTTGGTGAAATATAATTACAGCTACAGTAGTGATTTGCACTGCAAAATTTTGGATTCTTTTATGCATAATTCCAAGCTGTCATTTGAGGAAATGCATGCTTAAGAGAGAACTGCAAACCAGGTGTATGTGCCAGGAGAATTCATTGTATATACAATAGGTTACATTTTATTCATAAATAGTTTATTCATTGAAAATCATTCAGAGAACCTGAGCTGAACATGAATTTTTGTCACATTCATCGAGTAGTGTCAGGTAAATGAAGACTGAGAACGTTGTGTTATGGAATCATAGTATCATAGAACTGTTAAGGTTGGAAAAGACCTCTAAGCTCACGGAGTCCAGCCATTAACCCGGCACTGCCACCTTCACCACAAAGCTGTTTCCCCAAGTGCCACAAACACACATTTTTTGAACACTCAGGAGGCTGGTTCCCCCTTGTCTGTGGCTGTGAGGAGCCTCCAGCTGCCTGTGGGAGCATGGTGCAGTGCAGACTGGGGCTCTGTGTACCTTTTTGCACTTAGGACAAAGACCTTGTCAAAAGCTGCAGAAAACTCTGGCTGAGTGGCTGTGGAGGGAGGGGATGGAGGTGTGCCATGGTCTGGTCTCGTCCCTGTCTGGGCCTGTGGTTGTAAAAGGCGGGAGAACAATGGGGCAACCACCTTGGCTCACCATGGGCAGCCCCTGCCCAGGGCTCTGTCAGATTCTTGATGCCTTGACTTGCTGTCTGTGTCCTTGTAGAAGGCAGTGAATGTCTGTCTGCGTGGCCGAGCACAGGAATGCGCCATGGCCTGGACCCATCCCTATCTGAGCCTGTGGCTTCAAAATGCAAGATAATATCAGCAATCAAAGGAAGCAGCCACCTTGGCTTACCTGGCCAGCCCGGGCTGTCGGGCCCACATCTCCCTGGCAGACAGGAGACACTCATTCCATGGTGTCATGGGCTACCATCAGGCAACTGCCCTCTCTGGCAGAGCCACCACACCAGTAGGTTGGTGCCGAGAGCTGGTGTCATTTTTGATTGCTTAAGTCAGTGTTAGTGTCCTTGTCGAAGTTAGGAAGTCTCTGGCTCCGTGGCTGAAGAGGGGAGTGCACCAGGCTCCTCATGCTGTGGTGCACCTGGAATTGCTCGTGGCCATGCTGCTCTGGCACAGCTCGGGTCAGGAACACGTGTGTGACCTGTCTCTGGTCCCACTGGTGTGCACGACATCTTTGGGACGAGCGGTGTGTCCTTCCCACATATTTTCATAGGAACATGGTGAAGTACCAATGAAATGAGCTGCAGGTGCTTTTTCTATCCTGGAGATGTAAAATTGCCATGGTGATTTTCTAATTAATTGTCATAGTTAATTATTTTTCCCAGGGACCTCTTCCCTGCTGACTTTTCAGTTTGGAAACATGGGCTGTCTCCACTAGCCTTCACCAGCACGGTATGTTGCAGATGGAAACATGATGGTTGTGGTTGCTGTTTGCTGTATGATTGTTTTTAGAGTCAAACCTTCTGGGGAAGTATCCCACACACAGATTAAGTGTAACAATGATCAGGATGTAAATCCTGGAATGGACTTTAGGAAAGAGGAGAAAGAAAACACTTGTGACAGAAGATGGGCTCCGGCAGTACACCTTAGCCTTTGGGAAGATAACAAAATTACTGCTGAAGCCAGCAAGAGTGTCCAGTCCAAGTTTGTTTGCCACACATGGATATGGATCACCTCACAAATTGCCTGGGTCACAGGTATTGGGAAAGAATGGCTATAAATTATTTCTGGGTTAAAATTTCTTCCACTCACCCTCTTCACTGATGTTTATGTAAGAGCTGGGGCTCCTCTGATCTATTTACTGAGGAATGATTTGCAGAAATTGCACCTCTAACAAGGTTGTGCCCTTCCTTATGGCTCTGTGATGCATGGCGTGTTCCTGTCCCAGCTCACCACTTCATTCACATGTGGCGGGGAGTGCTTGGAAAGGGGAACAGCAGGGCAGCCTCCCCTATCTGGGGGCTTGAGCCTGCCACACTGGGCAAGGTGAAAGGCGCTCACCCAGTTTCTAGCATGGGCTGCATGGACTTTTTCCAGGAAACATTCAAACCATCCCCATCAGGACCAGGATGAGGACAGCATCCCTGCTGCCCTGTCACTCACCCTTCGGTCTGGGACCCCCCACAGACACAAGCACTGACATCTGCCCAACCCATCCTTCCCTGCCGAAAAGCAGTAGCTTCAGCAGGGGCATCTCAAGGACCAAACCGAGCCCTCGCCGGGCAGCTGGACCATGCTGGAGCTCCAGCAGCCCCGGAAGACAAGATGGGCTGCAGCATTTTTGTCACTCGGATCCCGAGATTCCCGGCAGAGAGGGCAGGCGGGCTCCGCTGTGCATAGAGGCGCTGAGGGCGGGGAGCGGGGCAGCCGAGGCGCCTGCCACCATCATCCCTGTGCCTCCCGGCGGGGAGAGCGCGGCCAGCCGCTCCCGCACGGCATTCCCGGCGTTCGGCAGGGTGCAGCTGCCCTCTGCCGGCCTCCCGCCGCACGGCCGCCCGCTCCCGTGGAAAACAGCGCGGGTGCGCTGCTCCGCGGCCAGCGGCTGCCTGGGAACCGGCCAGGCTGCCTTCCATGCGGTGCCACATCTGCTCCTGGAAGTGTTCGGAACTGGTATTTCTGCCTGCCTTTCCCCAGGCTCAGCGGTCCATTGTGCGATGAGCGGGGAAAGTTAAACTGCAGCCATAGGGGCTGGAGCGCCTGCATTGCCTGGAGAGGGGGAGAGAACGGAGGTGCTTAGTGCTGGGTTTCAGATGCTTCGGTGTCCCTGGATGCTCCTTACGCTTCTGGGTTTTTTCATATGTCTGGGTCATCCCCAGCCATTTCTGCTTCCGGCAGAGGAGATCAGGCTTAGTCGGATCTAAGTCCGAAGTCCCTGGAATAGAATTTTAAAAGCATATTTAAATCCTAGTTTTGAAAGCAAATCTCATCCTTTGTCCCAGAGGAGAATTGGGGATGTCATGCTGGTGCGTTCAGCAGTCAGTGTTTTGTTGCTGGTGAGCACCAGAGAAAGCAGAGGTGATGAATTCTTTCACCCTTACCCCACATCACTGTTGGCATTTTGGGGTCTGGAGGCTCAGTGCTGCGGAACTACATCAACTGCAGGCAGGCAGCAGTGCATCCAACCTGGGTGTGACCACGCGGGTGACAATGCTGGTGTCTCCCGGGGTCTGCACTGAAGGCAGCTGGCTGATTTGGCAGAGCTGCTCCTGATAGCTCATATGTTGTTTGGGTGCTCCAGAACCTGGGTTCAATTACTCCCTATGGCCAAGAAGCAGAAGGACAAAGTCTCAGCTCTATCTGGTTTTTTCCTGCTAGGTCTTCCCAAGGGATTTCTCGAGGATGCTGTGAGTGGTGCTGTATCCATCCATCCCACAGTGTGAAGACAGATGGGGAATGGAGGGGACAGCTGTGACTGTAAACCGAGTTTTGAAGTTGCACTGCTATTTAGCTTCACCTGACACAAGGATGCAGTGTTACCCCAGGTTTTCTGTAAAGCCTCTTTCCATGCAAATGTCAGAGAGAGGCTGGAACGAGATACCACGTGAAAAATAACTGGCTTTTTAGTGCCCAGATGGGTATGATCTCCAGCTGTGCACAATTCCAGGCAATGGCTATACAGGGAGAGCTCCGGAAATGCAGTTTCCACTTATCATAAACAATGAGTCAAACCAGGAAAGCCAGGCACAGAAAAAGGGAGCCCCTGCCATGGTGCCTGTGGGCTGTGGAAAGCAGAGGGGCAGAAGCACTGCTGAGCCAGGAGGTACAGGGATGCCTGGGTGATATATTTGACTACAGCATCCCATGGAAATCTCAGGTCCACTATGGCACATGGTAACATCTCTGTGCAGGCAAATTTCTTCTACTGAACTTTGTTTTCCTTCTGTTTTCTCTCCATTGCAGTTCTGGGTGTCCCAGCCTCCTCCACTGGGTGCTGGCTGGGCAATACCATGACATCTCCAAATTCTTGTCATCCTCAAAGGAAAGTCCCCACACCTGGTGGTGCCTGCAGAGCATCAGCAGCAGGAATAGAGGAAATGAGGGGTGCAGCCTGGGAATGCTAGCAGGGAAGAATAGAAACTGTATTTCTCTTGCTCTACTTGGAACGAAAAAGATGATTTAAAGTGGAACCGTCCCTCTCATGCTTTCTAATTTAATGTGATTGATGATAATTTGGTTGGACAACTACAATTCTCACAAATACTTTGGTGTCATTTTGGGGAATGGAAAAAGCATTATGTTGATTTGAGCTGCAGAATTACCAGTGGTCACTGAAGTGTACAAATAAAAATAACTCTTCCAGGATGGTTTGGGTTTGGAATACTAAATGCAGCAATGGTTGCTGCTTTCAGAAAATTGTAGATGGAACGATTCAATGTTAACTGTTGTAAAGATAGCTAGCAATACAGCAGAGTTTTAATTAAAAGTGCCTAGAAGTAAGTAATTATTTTAGCAATTCAAGCAGGAGCTAAAAATGAGGTTCTCACCCTTTTGTAAAGCAGGACACTGTTGAAGGATGATCTTTTCTTTCTGAAGAATTTAAGTTGTTATTCTGGGTCTGAAGTGGCAAAAAGACATGGGATTATTGTTTTGCCCAAGATGAGACAGCAATAAGCATGGGGCCTGAAAGAGAATGATGTCCCCACTCCAGCTCCTGGGCTTTGAGGCCAGGGTGTTCCAGTCTGGCAATTTCGAGAGATGCTGCAGAACTGAGATTTCCATGACCAAAGCAGTTTTCCCTCATTGTGTGTTAGGAGATCCCTGGCAGTGGAGATCTGGTCCCAAGGCCCAGGTCCTATCAGAAGAGACCTAAATCAACTGCTGAAACCATGCCTTCAAGACAAAATTCGTTTGAGAAGAAAGAATTACTGCTATCTCCTGCCTGGTGAAGCTCCATCAACTCCTGACAGCCTCTGGGGCTGGTGTTTGGTGGCAGCTGGCGCGGGGTCTTGCCATGACTGTGAAACACAGGTTTTTTTTCTGGTCTGAAACCTGAGCTCATGAGTGAAGCTGAGTATCTGCTTAAAAGCTTCAATGCAGGGATATCTAAATGAGAGCTGGAGATTTGCTCCCGTCTTCAGACCTCACAGACATTCAGCCTTCTCCAGCCTAGAGCTACTCAGACTGCATGGGACAATTATCCACCTAAACCTGGCAGCAGCTGTGCTCTGTTCCCTTGGATTTCAGAAAAATGTCCTTGTCCCAGAAGCTGCACTTCCCATCCCAGAGATAACTAACTTTCTGCCTAGATGGCAACACTGCAATAGCAGGAGTGATGGAAAGATGAACAAAGATGCTATTATTTATGCACTTGTTACTCAACTCTTGTTTATAAAAGCAAGTATTTGTAGTCACTTCCCACCAGCCCCTTCACAGGGAGGCACTGATACACACTGTGTGACATTTTCTGTGGGTGCCAGATTCCTCACTCAGCCGTGCTTTCGCCCTTCTGGCCTTTGGGTAACACTGTGGATCCCACTCCATTCATAATTACCAACACAGATGCCTGTGCAAGTGCAGCAAATTACAGGACGGATAGCACATGACAGCCTCTAATTGCACCGCCAGCAGCAGAGGTTTCCTGCAGTTGGTGCAGGTATTGCTGCTGGAGAGGGCAGCAGTGGGCACAGGAGAGGGAGGAAGGCTTTGCTGTCCATTAGTGAGGCTTGGGCCCCAGTGTTTCTTCATTTTCTGATTAGTTTGTCTGTTTTGAAGAGGACCAAAAAGCAGAGCTGGGTGAGAGATGGGAAACTGCTGGCTGGGTGAGCACGTGCTCAAGTTTCACTGCTACAGCACAGTCCTGTGTGAGCCTCGGTGCTCTTGGGGGCTGTGGGAGCAGCTGAAAGGCTGCCACAAATAAAAATATAAAAGTGCTTCAGGCTCACCCCTCCGCTCAGAGACTTGCAAGATGTTGCACATCCTCTGCGGGATGCGGGTCAGAGAGCTGTTCCCTCCTTCCTGTGGAATCCCCACCCTGAGCCCCAAGATGTGTGGGCTGCTCCCCACCCCCGGCAAGGGCAAGTGGCAAGTGGGGAACTGACCCAGCCTAGGGGCAGTAACCCAGCTAGTGGGAGCATCCCTGCCCACAGGATGCCCTGGGGGAGCTTGCATCCTCAATTCCCCTGTCTCCAGGAGCCTGGAGGTACCCTGCGGGTGGGAAGCATCCCCAGGCAGTTTTGGTTGGGGCTGGAGGAGTCACTGCTGCAGGACTGTGCCTGCTTGCACTCTGTCTCAGCCAGGCGAAGATCTCTGCGGATATGCTTGGCTCATCCTGCTGTGTCAGGGAAATTTTTTCAGACATTCAGCCTACATTTCTGCTTTCTTAATCTCATTCTTAATGTTCTTTGCTTAAGCCCTTGGGGCAGTAAATAGGAGGCAGTTTAGCAGGAATAGCTAAGTAGATGTAATGAGATTTCTGCTCAGGACAGCCTTGCCTCTCCGTTCATCTGCGTCACGCCACTTCTGCTTGAGTCAGCGTCCCCTGGAGACGTGCCGCTTGCTGAGGTCTTCCCCCAGGATTTATATTTAGTTCTTTCAAATCACGACCAATTAGCTTTAGATGCCTCTCCCTCTGTTCCCGTGGCTGACTGTAGGTTCTTCAGCTCCTAGCAAAAGCTGGAGACCACAGGTCCTTCCCACCTGAACTAACACCGTTCTCAGTTACAGCTGCTCCTCAGTGAGGCAGTTTCCTGCAGAATTTACAAGTGTAGGAATAGGGTCGGTGTTGCACTCCCTTTGACCTCAGCTTCTCACAGACACAGGAGAGCTTTTGTAGGTCTCAGGCTTCCTTTCTGCACTAACAACGACTCTTTCCTTTTCATTTGCAAGATTTACAAATTCCTTTAAGTGTTCTGCAGTTACTGCTTTCAACTGACTTTATTTACTTTTCATTTTCGTCCTGCCTCATTCTTTCTCACCTTGCAATTAAGTTCTCTGAACTCCTGCCCAGTCTTTCTCCTCCTTCCCTTTCACACCTCTTTTTCCTCCCAGGAGTGAGACACTCACTGGGGTGGGCAGCAGCTGCAAAGGTCCACAGAGAATGGAAGCTGCTCTTAGCCCTAAAATGAAACCATAAATGAGGGCTAACATCCCTGTACACCCTGTTTCACCCAGCTGATAGGAAATTTGCCTCCTGAGCCTGCTGCAAACAGCTCCCAATTATCCTAATGGTCCTCCAGTGCTGTACTCCTGCAGCCGTTCTTGCCCTTGGATGGCCCCCAAAGCCCTTCTGCTGCACCCCAGGGAACAAAACCACACCCTTGGTGCCCATTGCTATGAGAAGGCACCACACTGGCAGGCTACGACATAATCCTCCTATTATTTTAGACCCTTGGAACTGGAAAACATGGAAAAACAACAATTACACTTACTGACTGTGGGGGCACAGTGCAAGACTCCAAGCCTGGGTCAGCTCTGAGAGGCCAAGCCACCTTCCAGCAGGCTGAGCACAAGCCACTGTGTGCCCACAGAGATGGGCATGCTGTCCCTGGCTCAGGGAGGAGATTAAAGCAGCTGCCATCAGATGGAGAGGTGCCTGTGTTGCACAGCCACAGAGCTCAGTCCTGCTAAGCAACACCAGCAGTCACGGCTTGAGCCGCTCGGGCACAAAGTCACCTGAAACTGCAGGGTGCTCAGCTGTGCTGCTCCAGTCGTCTGAGTTCACCTGGACCAGCCTCTGCTGCAGAGCTCACCCCAGGCAGCCACAGCTCCTGAGGGGCAGGCGGAGGTGCAGAGGAATCTGTAGCAGCAGGGAGGTTTGCTCTGTGTGTAGCAATGAATAGTAATGGGTGCAGTGTCATCCACTTCTCCTCCGGCACTGCCTGGCCTCCTGCTGACCTGCCCAGCCTGCCCTCACCTGAGCTCCAAGTACCGGCTGGAGAGCAGGATGGATTTGTTGAGGAGGGCTGTCAGGGAGCTGTCTCCGCACAGGATTAAGCATTTTTCATTCAACATATTCCCTTCTATTGCAGGAGGTTTTGACTCAGCAGTGTGCCTTAGCACAGTCTAGCTTCAAATTAGTTTTTTTAACAATAACTCTGAATTTTGTTATAAGGTGCTGGAAGCTTTTTTTGGCCTGTGGTGTGCAGGGAGATGTGAACAGCTCATCCTGGGGTCTCTGTTGCCCATGAGTGTACGGTCTCTGATGGATATTGTTCCTTACAGGTCTATGCCTTTGCCAGTGTGTTTCAGCCTCAGCCCAGCCTCCTCCCATAATGTTTATCACCTCTGAAAACACCCACAGCATTTGAATCAGTCTGTTTGGGAAGTAATTGATGTTATCAGATGTATGTGTCAGAAGGAATTTGTCCCTAGAGCAATTAGGTTGGATGGTTGTCTTTCATGAGATCTCTCTTGATTTATATAAATTGCAGTAAATATAGGCTTGGCCTCCTGTTAGTCAGGCTGGGGCTGGTCCGACCGGGGTGATGAAAAGCTCCTGGGTTTAATGTCTCTGCATATTTTCTCGTAGGCGAGCTCCTCTATTTGCTGCCTGCACGTGTGCACGGATGGTCACCAGTGGCCCTCCCTGGCCCTGCAAGCAGCAGCTGCACACTGCAACACAGAGCAAAGCAGCTTCACACCACCCCTGAGCCATCATGTTGGCACAAAATGGGCATGTTTGCATCAAATTCCTCCTCAGAGCAGCTGGCATGAGATGCCCCTGTTTGGCTCTTCCTGTTATGTTGCAAGTTGATGTTCAAATAATAAGTGATGTGAAATGATGCCCTTCCTGTGACAGCTGCGGAAGAAGTCTGTGTGTATCATACACAAACAGGCCCTGACCCAGGCACCTCAGGGTTTGAGCAAGCCTGTTGATGGGCTTCAGATATACCATGTTAAGTGCTTCCTGGGTCAAACCCTGAGGAAATGCCTGCTGGTTCTGGAAGGCAAAACAGCCACGGGATGTGCTGGGGCAACAAGCAGGGTAGAAAGCCACCGCAGGATGACAGCATGCTCTAGCCCCTGTTTAACCGACCAGAATAGCTCCTGTGGATCTCAGATTTGGAGACCTCCCTCTTGCAAACCCTCTGCTCTGGAGGAGGCAGGGAAGTCACATCTCCAGTCACAAAGAAAAGTAATATATTTTCTCGTCTGGGGAGTGGTTCTGGAAGAGAGGAAATTGTGCCAAGCAACAGCAGTCCCTGTCTGGCAAAGCCAGTTTGCTCTCACAGACCAGACCTCAGATCTGCCCTTTCACAAGTAGCCAGGTCCACCCAAACTCTCCTGCCCTTGTGGTGCCTCCTGATGGTGACATCCATCCCTTGCCCTAGCCAGGGCAGATCTCACTTGTGGTGAGCTGAGGTTTTCAAGTCTGGTTCTGCCACCGCAGTGGTTTGGGGGAAATGTAAACCAACCAAAAAATGAAGCAGTTCTCAGGACCCAGCTGCCAAGGCTGGGACAGCTCATGGGCGCGCACTGTCTCCCAGAATGACTCCCACCCCAGCAACAATCACGGTGAGACACCTCTTGTGTCTTGAACTGCTTCCTTCCTTTGTGCCCTCCCTCGCTGCCGCTGCCCCTGGCCCACGTGGAACAACTTGCAATTCCCACTAGTGTAGGTGGGCGCATCCCCCAGGACCAGGGGCTCCCTTGTTACCTATTTGCACCATGGAGGGGACTTTGGCATTGTCACCCTTGTGCCCTTGCTCCTTGTCTCCCTGCATGCAGAAGTGGGCACCCACCACCAAAGACGTGCCATCGCCACCAGCTTATACCTGGTGACACCGATCTACACATGGGCCCTTGGCTTACCCCCCTGCACCAGAAAGTACTTCCAGTGAAACTGTCTGCTGAACGTAATCACAGAGAGTTGCTGCAGCACAGCTGGCAGGTGCAAATAACTTCCTAAATCAAGGTGCCACTGTTACCCAGGGTGCAGAATTATAACTTTTCCAAAAGGAGAAATCTTCACCATTGTCAAGTAATGCCTTAGTGAGCATTGCTGATGGTGGTGCTCACTTATCTTACTGCCTCTGAAGCATCCTAAAATGCCTGAGAGGTTGTATAAATACATATTCTAGACAATATTCATGCCTCACATGTTAACACAACTGTTAAGCTGCAAACAGCAGGTGAGTAAAGAGAGGAAGGAAGATGCTTGATTGCTGTAGGAACCTAAAGGATGGTGGAGCCAGGGAGCAAACTATTTTTTATGGCTTTGCCCAGAGGCAATTCTCTGATCATCATATCCAGAATTCATGTGTTCCTTGAGGTGAAGGCCCCGGGTCACGTGCTGTTTGCTCTGGGGCCAGCTAGAGACAGAAGATCCCTGGATTTCTTCTTGTTGTGACTACTACATGTGGGTATTTAGTATTTGATGCTTAATCAAACAGAAACGTGTATAAATGTAATGTAATTATAGTAATAATGGTAAAACCCAAACCCAAACAACAGAATGCAAGAAGACACCAAATTACTCTGAAATTAGTCAGACTGTCAAAAATGAGAAAAATGCTAGATGTCAGTGGAGCCTTAATTCCCACCCAGCTCTGGGTGACACAGGGTGACAGGCCGTAATTGCACCATGACACACCAGTTTGCTCACAGGGCTGGGATGAGGGTTTTCAGGAGGAGCGAGATGGCAGGAGAGGAGAAGCAAGCCGAGCATGGCTGGCAGTGCCGGTCACCCCAGGTCCCTGTTCCATCCCGGCGTCCTCTCCTGCATCAGCCGCAGGTCTGGGACCTTCATCCCCTTCACTTACCCCTTTTTGCCTTTACTATCCACCTCCAGTGTGTGGCTTGGTTGTGTGCACCCAGGTATTCCCTGCACAGGCTTTATAATGGCTAATTTCCTCACAGGTGCTTCTGCAATGGTGTCAGTGTGGCAGCAATTTGCAGCTGCTACTGATGCTGTCTCCTCTGTTCCCTCGCGGGCACAGGCAAGCCTCCCCTCTCAGTTGTGCAGTGAGGGGACTGGGGTCAGTCTGCCTGTCTCATCTGGGTGCTCAGGGCAGGATATTTTCAGTGTGCAGAGCACATTTTGGTGCAGCTGTGCATGCCTAGTCCGCCTCAAAATCACACATCGCTCTCCCTGCTTGCTGGGTGTCTGGGAGATGGGGAAATCAGATGACCATGGGTTGATGGGCTGGTGGCAGAAACAGAAATATCACAAGTTCAGCGAGGGTAGATCCCCATTCTCTGGCAGGGCCATCAGCTCCTTCAGCCTGTCACTTTAGCAAGTCACTGTTCCTCTTTCCCTTCTTTCCTTCTCAACTACATCACACAAGCAGTGATCTTTCGGGCAGGAGCCGTTCCTGTGCACAGCCCAGACATGTTCCTGGAGCATTGTCTCTCCTGTCACAGATAGGAGCATGTATTCCAGCTGATCTCCAGTGTGTGACCATGTAATTAATTATCCTAATCCACAGGTGAAGTGAAAGCTGCACAAGCAACTTCACATGCATGCTACTGAAGTACATCTAAGCAAGAGAGATAATATATTGCATTTATGTACCCTAGACCAGCTATTTGTTATATCATGTACCATGCTGGTAGAAACATGTTCTGAAGGATGAAACTAGTGGTTTAAAATGCTGACATATCAGTTTTTCTGAGTACTTTGATTAGTTCTTATTTTCTGTTTGCACGGCACCATCTAAATTCAGCTTTCCCTCAGGTCTTAAACAGTAAAAACTGCAAACAAGCCCCACTTACAGGGAGACCCAACCCTTCAAAATGTTCTTCAAAAGCATGGCTGCTATGGGGGAAAGACCACAGGTGACCCTCACCATCCTGCAATGATGCTTGCCTTCATCAGTCCTCCCAAAGCAAGGAGAAACACTGAGGCATCTTGCCCATGCCCAGCTCTTCCATGGTGGTGGTTTCATAGTACACCACAGCAAACCATCAATTCAGCCAGAGAATTCTCCGCTGTGTAATGACACCTTCCAGCCTTGTGACAGGAGTCCTTCTGTGCTTTCTTGTAGAAGTGTAAAAGCCACAGACAGGTCGTTGGGATGTAGCCTTTTGAGAGCTAATGTGCATACTCCTGCTGAAAGACAGCACACCTTGTCTGCTAGAGCTTTAGTTAGTCCTGTCGGTGGGTGCCTGGAGACCCTGGTATGAGCCTGGCTGGAGATGGGCACTGTGTGGGTGTAAATATATGTCGGATAAATATGAAATTACTTTGTAGTGGGGACAGGTGTGTAGAATTTAAAGGAAACCATGTTGATATCTGCCTACCCTTGGATCAGACCCAAGGAGGCCCTATCACTCAAGGTGCTCCAGCTTCTGCTGGTGATGCAGCCAACCTCTCCTGCAGGCCCAGCTCTGCATGGAGGAAAGGCTGCTTCGACCTTCAGTCTCCCCCTAGAAACAACCCCACCCCTTTTTCTCAGAAGAAAATCTTCCCTTCCTCCCTTTTCCAAGTGTTATCGATTCTTAGCTTATGCAGGGAGCAGTTTTTGATACTCCTGCAACATCTTTTTGGCAACATTCCCTCCCCCAAGGAGAGAGGGTGGGCACAGTCATTCCCTGGCCTGACAGCAAGCAGTACCCTTAGCAACTTCTTCTATGCTTAACTGAGGGATCAACACCTCCTGCAAGATGCCCTCTCCTCTTAATGTGTCAGTGTTGACAGCTTCAGTGCAACAATGCTGTGATCCAGTATGGATTGGCATCCTCACCTGCCCAGTGTGTCCCTCTGAGTGACCCTGCACTGTGCTGACCTGACCCTGACAGCAATGGACTATGGAGCCTCTCCATAAATTCAATTTTTAGATGAATGAGTAAACTAGCAGCTGTTCTCTATTTGCAGTTATTGAGACATTCCTGGGGCTGGATGGAGCCCAGCCATAACAGTAATTGCCCACATTAGGATGACAGGGATGTTGGGGTCAGCCTGACCAACCTGCTGGCTGCAAGAAGCCCTTCCCTGGGGAGGCAGATGAGGACAGAGCTATGAGGAAGAGTGAGGCAGTGTTCCCTGCAATGGCAGCCCTTTGCCATGCAGCAAAACCCATGATGAGGGTGTAACAGGGAGAGCTGGTGTACTCCCCCCACACACTTTATTTCTTGAAATTAAAAGCTTAAAAATCACTTTTGCTGCTGTGCTGGACAGCTTTGGTAGCCCCACAGGAGCACTGCTATGCCTGGAGTGCGGTGACTTGGTGGTCCACCACTCATGGTGGATGAGACTCCTCTTGCTCAGTGGTGAAGCAGGCCACTGGGAGCCCACTTTGTCCTGCCAGGGCTTCAGTTTAAGGAAATGGACTGAATCCATTAAAAACAGTGAGGTGGCAAGCCCAGAGGCAGAGCAACAGCAACACAGCATCCCCAAAGCAAAGAGAGCAGCTGTCACTGCTGCTTGCTCTGCTGCTGCCATCCTGCCACGTGAAGGCAGCTGGGGCTGTTGCCAGGGCCCAGCTCCAGAGACACCCGAGCATCGCCTCCACTAAGCAGCTTTCCTTACAGCTCCCTGCGGCAGGATCAGCACTGCGGATGAGCTGAGGCCACCCATGCGGTGCCAGGACCGGGGTCTCCACAGCTGGTTCAGCAGAGCCCTCCTTAGCAGGGAGCTGTGGGCAGCTCTGGGCTTGCACAGAGCAGGGACACCAGAGCCTGGTGCCTCATATGCTCTGGCCACAGGTCTCTGTTGGCTCTCTTCCTGCTGCCACAACCATGTAATCCCTTCCCAAGCGAGCCAGGAAAAATATTACAGTGGGTGCTTGGTGTATCACATCCTGCCTGAGCTCCATCTGGCCTGGAAATTGGAGAGGGAGAAGCTTAGTCTGCAGCTTCCTGTGCAGTGCTGAGCTGCCCAGAGACTCCATTGTTACCCCAAATGCCCTTTTTCTGATAGCACAGCCAAGGGGGAACTGCTGAAACACGGGCATCTTCTATTTTCTTCTTTTATTTTTGTGTTTTTGTGGAGCGTGACTGCCTTGCAGTGTGTGCTGTGCAGCGCAAACAAATGGGTGTTTTCAGGGCTTCGGGGCTGAGCATTTTGGGGCTGGCTCTGGAGTGAGGCAGCTGTCTGTCCATCTGTGGAGCTGCCTGCAGCCACCTCCAGCACAGGAGGCCTTGGGCAGCACTGCCACAGCTTAGCTGGACCTGAGGGGCTCCAGCCCAGCTCACAGGTAACAGGGGCAGTGGAGGCCATAATGGTGGATGAGGAATCATCCTCCTGCCTTGGCTTTTGTCACTTGCCCTGCCTGGGCACATGCCTTTTGTCAGGGTGTGCAATCCAGCACATGGCTTGGACCCCATCCCTGCCAGCTGCTAGAGCAGCTGAGATAGCACATGCCCACATCCTGCAGTAAATCTGGGATGTAACAGTGCCTTGCTTGGCGCTGGGGATGGAGATTCCCCACCTGACTCACTCTGAGCAGCACCCACCAGAGTGTCTCCCGCACCTCCTCCCTGGCAGCGGCTCCAGTCCCAGAGCTTGGGCTGGCTTCTGCTGGCATAGCCTGAGGAGGAGACCCAGGGGCCAAGAGCAGTACCCAGGGGAGGCACCACCAAAGCCTGTCAGGGTTAGATACCTGCAACCCCAGCCAGGGCAGAGGCAGTGCTGAGCCCTGGGACAAGGCAGTGGTGCTGGGCCCAGTAAAACTTCCCGTCTCCCAGAACTCGTGGTTTGTCCCAGCCACATCCTGGCTCCGTGCCAGGAAATCGGGATCATCCCAGCACCCACAGAGGTGCACACCCACCAGCACCATAGCCATGAGCATTTTAAGGAGCAAGGGGCCAGATGGCCCCTTTTCACAAGCTGCCTTTGCAGCTTTGAGTGTGTGCATGACAGACCCAGAGTTTCAATTTCTGCAGGTACTGAGCCCCACCACCCCTTTAACACAGCCCACAGCTCTGTTACCTGGTGAAATGTCACCTCCAATGGGTTATGGCTGGGACAGTGGTGAGGTGATGTGCCTTGTGTCTGCCCCTCTGAATGGAGGCACAAATTAAGCCAGTTAGCAGGGACACAGTCTTCAGATCTGATAAGTGGCTAATTTTGCTTCCAGGGTGGTGTGGCAGGTTGCACAGAGACAGAAATGGTGTACTTGTCCCTTGCCTCAGCCAAACATGAAAATACTAACAACTGGGTAATCTTGGGTGCTCGGTATAGCCCTGAGGCATTCCTTATTTGCTTTGCGGCAGCAAACATTTGTGTCTGATACAAAAATCTTTCTTTTGATAGTTTTCTCTTTTTTACAGCAAGCCTTCAACTTTTCTGGATGGCCTTGGAAAAGCTAATCCTGACGTCCGAGGTTTCACCTACCACCCACCATGCATGTCAGTGGTGGGAACACTGGATAGTTGGGGTTGGCACATACTGGAAGTGTACTTCCACTTTTTGCCTGCCAGGAAAAAAATCCCAGACCCCGGAAATACCTCTTGCCAAGGAAGGGAACAGTGTCAGATAGATGCTGAGCACTCAGAAACCATCACTCTTCCTCTAACGGAGGAAGGCTTAAAGTTGTGCCTGGGTGATGTAAAGTGCTGCCTCACACAGCCTCAGAGGGGGACGTCGGAGTCACTTTGAGCAGAGACATCTCATTAGTTCAATGCAAAGGCCAAGCTAATCACCAGCCTGCCACAAAACCAAGAAACCGAAATATTCACTCTGTGGTCTGTTCTGGCTTCCCTCAGGCTGCCTTAGAGCATCTGTGACACTTGCATCCCCCACTGAAACACTGATTTGTGTCTGTCAGGCAGCTGGAGCTGGTTCCTTGGTATCAAGCTGACTTGTAAGTCACTGCTTAATTTGGTGTAGGACACGATGGCACAATGGTGGGGCCAGGGTGGCACAATCCTGCTGAGTCTGTGTGCATGGCACAGAGCCTGCAGCACCTTCCTGATGAGGAAAGGAGTGTGCTGGGAGGGTAAAATGCATGAGAGGACAAAAAGCAGCTGAGACCCTTAATGATCTGTCTGTGCTCCTGGCATCTCCTGGCTCCTGGGTACCCCATGCTAAAACAAATCCCACATGAATGCATGGTGGGCTCTCACCTCCACCTGAGGTGTAGTTGGAAAGTAAATTGGTGAGTTTACCAGGGGGCGAGGAGGCATGCTGTGGTGTGTCCCCTCACAGCACGGTGCTGCTGCTCCCACATGGTTCCTCCTCTCTGTCATCCAGCTTGGATCTATTCCCCCCAGCGCTTTCCTGACTCACCTTCCCAAACCACCTCCTCCCGCCCCTCTCGCACAGAGCTGCAGGGTAAGGGCGCGCATTCAGCAGAGGTGTGATGCTAATAACAAGGTGTAGGGCAACATAAACAGGAAATCCTGCCACAAGATACCTCCACAAGAACTTAATCAGGCTTTCAGAGTGAGCCATCACCCCAAAGAGATGGAGCAACTCTATATTCTCGTAATGCTGGGTGGGAATGCTGCTGTTGGGGTGACGGAGTACTGTGCCTGGTCCAGCTGCCTTGCCTTTGGCAGCTGTACCCTCCTGAAAGCAAATATGAAAGGGAGTCAGATGCCTGGCAAATCCGAAGGAGAAAGGTTGACTTGCCAAAATTATGTAGTCTATTCAAGGCAGAGTTATAAATGCTTGTCTGAGTAGCATCTACTATTAATGGACCTGTTCCAGAATGGTAGGAGATGTGATCAAAAAAAAAAGTGTTTCCATTTTAATAACTAATTAAACAGCCTAACTTAGCCAGGGACCGCTGCTGTGGAACTGAATCCAAAACCTAAAAGAAATAGCAGTAGCTATAGCCCGAAGCCTTAGCAGTGAATGAGTGATAGAGCGAAAACATCTGTCCCTTGGAAGAAGGTCAGAAAAGGCTGATAGTCCCCTTCCAAACAGAAAAACCTCTCCAGACTGGGAAATAAAACTGTTCCCATTGGACCCATGCCCTCCAGTCCTTGACAAGCCGGCCAGGGCAGTGGCAGATGCTCTGTCTGCTGCTGTGGTTGAGGCATATGGCTGCGCGTGGGCTGCAGTGGTCCAGGCTTAGCACGGAGCCAGGGCGATGCTGTGCTGCCACAAGAGTGGCTGGTGTGCCCCAGCCTGGCCCTGGCCCTTCTTGTGGTGTTGCTGGTCTATTAAATCATCTGCTGGGCTGACAGCTCCCCAGTGTCCTCATGGCTTTGCCTGCAAAGCTGGCTTAATTCCTGGCCTTGAAACAGGCTGGGAACACAGCATGCATGGGGATTTGCAGTTCTCAGCACGTTTATCAGGGAAAACCTTTTCCATGAAAGTTAGGGTCAGCCCACAGCCTCCCCCACCATATTATGCTTGCATAAGCGATCATTTTCACCTGGGTTTCTTGATGTTGCACTGGTGCCAGCTTTTTATCTGCTTTCCTCAGCACAGAGGGCATCCTGCCTTACCTTGAGGGCTGTTTTTACTGGATTTGTACAAACTAGGTTGCCTGGGTCGCCTTTGCCCTGGTGCTGCGTTTGGCTGAGATAAGTAAGGTAAAAAACTACTCTGAAGAGGAGCAGAGAGGCAGCAAGATGCCCATGCATGTCCACAGGGAAGAAGGCTGCGAGCTCAGAGTGTGGTGCCACATGCTGGGATGCAGCACCAGACCAGGGGATCCCCACAGCAGCGGCCACTGAGAGCATGAGCAGAGACCTCACCCCACCTGGTTTTGCATCCAGAACTGTGCAGCCAAAACAGGTGGCAAAAAATTGCCTCAACAGGTGCATTTGACAGAAAAATCTTTTTGTTTTTTTCCTCTGAATGTTCTCCAGGCAAATCCGGAACAATCCATAGAGGGTGAGTTGGGCACAGTTTATGCTTAAAGCAGGCAGTCGTCTCTCCAGTGATGGTGTCTTATTTCTCTCTGTGGGCACGGCTGCCAGGCAGAGCAATAAATCTTTCAGATGGAAGTGCTCGGCATGGACCTAAATTCACATCCCTTTCTGCAACCCTCTCGGCTCCACAACAGCAGCTTCTATTGCTGCTCCCAGCCTGCTTATCTCAGCATAGAGCCTTTTCAGGCTGCTGACACCTGCCTGTCTTGGGTCACACTTACTCCTGCTACTTTGGGATGAGGCAAAGAGAGAGTGGCTCTTCCTGTGGGAGGCTGCACTGGTTTCTTTATCAGAGGAGGCCATTCTGCATGCTACAGTGGCTGGACTGTGCTTGTCTCCAGGAGGGATTTGTGGTGTGTGTTTGACCTGCAGATGCACATGGAGCAGCCCCAGCACAGCCCCACTGCTGTGGAGGATCAGAGTGGCTCCTGCACTGCTCCAGAAAGGATCATAGAATTATAGAAGCATAGAATGGTTTGTGTTGGAAGGGGCCTTGAAGATCATCTTGTTCCCATCTAACCCCCCTGCTATAGACAGGGACACCTTCCACTAGACCAGATTGCTCAGATCTCCATCCAACCTGGCCTTAAACACTTACAGGGATGAGGCATTCACAGCTTCGCTGGGCAACCTGTGATAGTGCCTTACCACCCTCACAGCAAATAATTTTCTCATAGTATCTAATTTAAACCTACTCTTGTTCAGTTTGATGATGGAAGGCAATTGAGTGCTGGGAGTGGCATGTGCATATTTATTCCAAAGTAATCCATGACATGCCAGTTGTGGTGTTTTGGGCCCTTGGAGCTGGAATATGTTCAGCTGCCTTTTCTCCTGACCTCCAGGCTGCCAGGATAACGGCTTCTCTCCTCTTATCTCAGCTGATGCTATCACTGTTCCTCCCATGCCTGCAGATACATGTCATGTGGTAAAATCTCCCTCTGGGGGAAGCTGCTGTGCCAGCCTGGCTGCCAGTGAGCCTGGCATGATCCTTCATTTCAATTCAGGGTGTAAAGGGGTCAGGAATAAATGCTTCTCTACTTTTTAAAGCATCTTTCATCCAAAAAAGCCAGTACGGTATCTTGCCCTTCGATCTGTATATGAGAGCTGGTGAAGGAAGATTTACAGCTTAAACCCCTCTTAACACAAAGCACAATGCTGGACTTCATAAAATCTGAATTGTTCCTACCTCCAGTGTGAGTCTGGGCAAGCCCCTCACCCTGGCATCACTCCAGGGTAAGGGGACAAAGGCAGGTGGGTCCCTGCCAGTACGGGTTTGCCTTCTTCCCAGTATCTGTCTTTTGCTGGGTGGGGAAAGGCTGATTCTGCGAAAGCCACTTGGGAAGCTATGGACTGGAGCTGGATACCCAAGTCATTGCCTGTTTTGCCACAGAAACAAGTCTCTGATCGTAGGTAGATATGTCTGTGTGCACACAAACACACCCTCACGTGTGCATTCCTTCTCTGGTGGCACTGAGGATGTTTTTTCCTCACACACTGGTATTTTGCTGAGCTCAAATGTCCCTGGCAGAGGGAGCCTGAGCGGCATCGTGTCTGAGGGACCCAGGGCTGCCCGCTGGAGCTGAGGAGGGAGGAGCAGTGGTATGGCTTTCTGCTGGCCAATGAGATGAGTCATTTGGGCCCTTGCACTCTCTTTACCATCAAAAATAAGGTGGCAAGTAAGCCTTGTAATACCCAGCTTAAAATACAACTCTGCAGTTAAAAAAAGAATCACAGAATATGCTGAGTTGAAGGGACCCACAAGGATCATTGAAGTCCAACTCTTAGCTGTGCACAGCACCATCCCCAAGAGTCACACCGTGTGCCCGAGAGCACTGTTTAAACAATTCATGGACTCTAGCAGGCTTGGTGCTGTGACCACTTCCCTGGGGAGCCTGTTCCAGTGCCCGACCATCCTCTGGGTGAAGAATCTTGTTTCTACTATCCAATCTAAACCTCCACTGACACAACTTCGGGCCATTCCCTTGGGTCCTGTCACTGGTCACCACAGAGACGAGATCAGTGCCTGCCCCTCCTCTTCCCCTCACGGGGAAGTTGCAGACTGCAATGAGCTCTCCCATCAATCTCCTCTGCTCCAGGCTGAACAGACCAAGTGACCTCAGCCACTCCTCATACGGCTTCCCCTCAAGGCCCTTTACCATCTTCATTGCCCTGGTTTGGATGCTCAACAGTAGTTGAATATCTTTTTTATATTGCAGTGATCAAAATTGCACACAGAATTCAAGGTGAGGTGAGGACAGGTTTGCTAAATATACTTCTTACTACTGTTTCCCTGTGTGCCATAATTGCTCTGTGTGTATGTCCATGACAAAGAGGCAAAAAATGGAAATATAATGTAGGTTCCCTGAGCATAGTGTTTAAGGGAGGCACCGGAGGGAAAGATGGGCAGATTCACTCCTCATTACCTGCCTAGTGATCAATAAAGTCTCCTCAGATGTTGAGGCAATGCTCAAACATGCCAAACAGATGAGCTGAGTGGCTTTTCTGTGCAATAGAATTTTGGAGAACAGCTGGTCACCTGGGCTCGATATTCCTCTTGTAACACACAGGTGAGACCCTGTGTGTTACAAGAGGAATTGGGGCCAGGGGCTTGCTCCAGCCTCTTGATTAAAAAGGACATGGCGTCCCAGAGGATTTGGGAGAAGCTCTGATAAAGGCTGTGCTTGGAGTGAAGGCACAGCCTGTGCCTTGTGAAACCAACTCTCCTGGCCCTGCCCCAGCAGCTCAGCCAGGGGCTGTGCCAGCAGTCCAGGCTGCAGCTGGTGGGAGCAGGACACAAGACATGGTCACTTTGTCCTGGATGCTGCCAGGTCCTGCAGAGAAACCTCCTGAGGTTGGGTCACTCTCCATACCTACGTATATATTCCATGCAAAGTGTGGATACCTCTCAGGTTTCTTCCCAGTGCATCACTTTGGGGAGATGTTAGTGTCCTTACCTTGGTCCTGGGTTTGTTCTCAATTTGACAGAGGGGAAAAACAGTACAAAAGAGAATGGGAGTGTGTAGGAATGGTCTGCTTTTCACAGCACATCTCCCTCAGCACAGGGGCTGGAGGCAAACCCCACCAGTCTGAAGAGCTCAGGAGCAGGGGTCACCTCTAAGCTGACCCCTTTGCAACAAGACACTGCCATGGAGCAGCTGCCAGGGCTTTGGCTCTGGAGACGGCAGTGCCCTGTGTGCCTCCCACCCACCTGTGCCCAGGCAGGGCTGTCGGGTGAGGAGCGGAAACGCTTTGCTCCCCACCCTGCCGTGACTCACAGGGCACCTGCTCTGCCTGCGCTGCTGTAATCATTTCGACATGCACTGCTATCTCACCCATTCCTTGGGCAAGTATCCCCTTGGCAGGTCCCTGGTGCTCCAGTGACCCTTGAAGAGCATCCTGCCTGGCACAGAACAGTGACTTGTGGACCACTGCGATGTTCCTCCTAATGCCCTGTGCCAGCCTTTGCCCCTGTGCTCCATGGGGACGCTCTGTCACCAGCCATGACAGCCAGCACCACCTGCATGGCACAGAAACAAGGCATGGGTGTTACAGAGATACCTCTTTAATTGCCCTGAAAACTACCCCTCCGAGTTCTTGATCATCCTTCGACCTGTCCAGACAATCATGATGCTATTTTTGCCTCATCTGGATCTGTGCTGCAATATGTCATCTGAATACAGCTTGTCACCATGATAGCTCTCTTCCTTCCTCATCTCTCGTCACTGTTGTCGGTCATGTGCGAGACAGTGACTCCTTTCCTGTGACAGAAGAGTGTCATGCCTAAAGGATTGCTTTCAGGCAACCCACAAGAGATTCATCTTGGCAGCCACGAGGTACTTTGTTTTACACTATGTTCCTTAAACCCATTGTTTTGTCTTTCTAGCATCACTTGGAAGAGACTTCCAGGTTCCCTTTTAGTGTCCTTTGCTACTCTTCAGCAGGTTTGGTGCCTAAAATCCCACGGGACTTTGCAGGAGCTGAGCAGTGCTTTGGAGAAGCAGCAGAGACCAGCCACTGGGAACTGCCACAAGAGCAGTTTGAGCTTTCACAGAAGCTCTAGGCTCCAAGAGGATATGCTGAAGTGTCCATGGCTCCAGTTGCTGCCTCAGGTGGTCTCTGGGCTGTCTGGCTGTGATCACCATCCCAGAGGCTGTGAGTGAAGCGCCCCTGGCATGGGACAGCCAAGCCCACCATTCCATCATCTTGCCAGCAGCAGTTTTCATAGAGATCCACGATGTGGGATCTGTTGGGAGGTGGTTCTGGGGTTAAGTCGCCTCAACCTCCTTGCCGCTTTAAGCCCCAGCTTACTCCCAGGCCTGCCCCTTTCACATGGGGGTAAGGAGCTGCTGGCATTCGTGCCATGCCAATGCCAACACCTTCAGTGTGGCTGCCGGAGCATGTGGTGTTGGGAGGGTCTCTCTTGGTGGGACAGAAAGGGCTCCCTGGGTTTGTGCTTGGCAGGAGGCTGAGTGGAGCTCTGGGACTTTTTCCAACAAACCAGAACTGCTGCAGTCCCCTGATACAAAAAGTTTATCTGGAATAAACGTGCTGTGCTGGTGGGAACCTGTTATTTGAAAGCTGACAGGTTCACTCTGTGTCCCATCAGGGACTGTCTGTTCCCCTGTGGCTGGTGCAACCCTGTGCCACCTCCTTGGCCAGTTCAACAGAAATGAACCCGTGTATGTGCCTTCATCTAACCTGGGTCAGATACACCTAAATGGGTGATTTTTCTCAGTTTAATGATGATGGAGCTGCAGGCTGGAATTGCCCACCTGGGGGAGAGCACCTTGTGCCTGCAAAATAGTATCAGCTCTGCTCAAGAAACCCTTGGCTTTCCAAAGAGATTATAGCAGCCAGAAACACCCCTTCCTAAAGCAATCAGGGGTCAATAGCCTTCGGGTGGGAGAGAGAGAGTTTAATCTGAATCGGACACCTGAGAGATTTCAAGCAAGAAAAGGAGTGGAAAGGCTGCTGCGAGTGGAATTTCCACCCAGTGCAGGCATTCCAAGAACCTGGGGCACAAAAAAGCACCAGGGGAGTTTGCAGCAAAGCAGTGGGAATAAAACAGCTGCTTTGCAGGGAGCTGTGCCCCTGGCTCTCCTGGCAAAAAGGCCTCTTGGAGGGTGGGTGTCAGGCCTTTTATCTGCACTACCTTTGTAGTGATAAGGCTCTGAGAATACCAGAGATCAAGTGTGGAAATCAAAAGAGGGTTTTAAAAAGAGGGCTTTATTTCAAGCTGAAGGAAATAAAATGGCCACCCTGCCATCCTGAGGGAGCTTTAGCAGCCTTGGAACAGGCAGCTCCAGCTCTCCACTTTCACAGAGCAAAGCAAAATCCATATTTGATTTGTGTGCATTAAGGGGGCAGAAGAGTCCTGTGTGAATTTGAAAACTCTTAAGGAGAAAGAAAAAAGGAGAAATCCTGTGTTAGGTTTAGAATAAACAATGTTTAGCTGTGTTTTGCAGTTTGTGTTTTTCTCAGGCACAACCATCAGCAGACTCATCAGACTGAATCATTTCAGAGCTGTGCTTAAGCCTGCTGCTTAATTCTTTATTGCCATCAGAAGTTAAACAGAAACAACTGTTCCTCTTTACCCTTCTTTTTAATTTTCTTGTCCTTTTTTTATGTTTATAATAGAATTGCAGAGTCACAGGATAATTTCAGGGAGAAGGAAGTCAAGCCATGGCCAGCTCAAGCTCGACCAGGTCCTCAGGACTCCGGTTATGAGTTTTTCCAGGGATAGAGATCCCAGCTCCTCACTGGGCAACCTGTGCCAGTGTTTGACCGACCTCATGGCGAGATACTTTCCTTTTAATTAACCAGATTTTCCCTTGTCGCAACATGTGACCATTGCCTTGGTCCTTTCAGTGTGCATCTCTGGGAAAAGCCTGCCTCTCTCTTCCCTGTAATGCCCTTCAGGCAATGGACAATGGCACTAGGTCCCCTCATAGACAGCTTTAGGACTCCCCCCTACCACAGCCCCCTAGATGCAGCCCCATGGGTACTGAGTAGGGGGGAATTCTCATTTCCCTCCATGTCTTGCGTACTCTCTTGCTGATGTGGCCCCATGGGTGGCCAGCCCTCACCCCCCACTTTGCAGAGCTCTAAACAAGAAATGATGTGTTAGTCACAGAGTTTGGAGGGAAAATACCATCGCTGAGAGTGTTCATTAAATATTTGACTTCTCAAGAAGCCTAAAACCTGTATTTGCTTAGAATAAAACAAAGAGCATGACTTGAGAAATGAGAAAGAAGGAAGGGGATATAATCTTGCAAAGATATGCAGCCTCAGAGAAAAGTATGGACAAATATTCATTGGAGGTATTAAAAAAGTTCAGGTTCCATTCAAGTCAAGGATCTCCTAAGGCTTAAGTGGAAAAAATCTAGCCAATCCGTCAGGATGGGCGGTGTTTGACCTTTATGCTTTTGCCCTGAAATTCAGGTTGCTGCCCCGTGGACCACCAGAGGAGCCAGCCTGGGAAGTGGTGACGCTCACCAGCATCCTGAGAGGGATAGCTGTGGAAGGAGGTGGAGGGCAGGAGGTGGAGAGAGATGTGGTGCTGCTGGGACAGTAGTCTCTTGGGAAGCTTCCCACATGCTTAACCCCTCATTTTGGGAGCTAAAAGCCCTGTCGTGCAAAGCACCTTTGAAGCACTCCCTCCCCTTACTTCAAACTACTCAACTGCTTGCCACCACCTTCACAGCACTGATGCTGCTGGAAACCCGGCTGGGCTAGGGCAGCTGTGGCTTGTGCTGGCTGGGGGGGTACAGCCTCTACAGAAGCTACTGGATATTCTGACCAGCTAGTTCAAAAACTTACCCCCTTTTTGCCCTTTGCTTCTTCCTCAGGCTACAACAAACTCATGCCTGCTGATGTGGCTTCTTGCTTGTGGCTGATCTCTCATGCATTCTGCTCTCCCATCACAGCTTGGACCAAAACTGCGGAGAGGGAATCAGGGAACGTTTGGCACATTTTGAGACCTGCTTGGTTACATAAAAACATGAGTGTGGCAAAACCTGCACCTCACATCCACACCTTCCCTTGCTCATTGGACCCCTCATGTCACCCCAAAGCTGGTACCTGCTCGCTAAGTCACTGGGGTGCCTTCTCACCACATGTGCCCCTTCACCTAAAGGGGGAATGTGGCTGCTTTGATGTCATGTGCTGTGCGAGGCACATCGTGACTCATGCCTGACTGCCTCTAGTAAAGACATCAAAATTCCCTGGGAGGGCAATTCTGTGCTGGCCCTCTAATTCCCGTGCCTTGCTCTCAGGGTGCCAGACAGATTTCCAGCACTGTTTGCAGGCTGCTGGTTTGAGGTGGATGCTGTTAAGAGAGTTCCTGGATGTACCTGTGTCGTTGCCAAACTGCACATGGTTGCCATAGAGATGTAGGACACGCAGATCTGACTGATAATCGTCTTTTTTCTCCACCCTTTCTTTCTTTTTGCATTAAGTAAGGAAACTGCATAGCTAGATGTGCCTCTGAGGAGCTGCATTGGGAAATCTCGGCAGTCAAGTGGTGGTTTCAGACAGTGAAGCTGCAAGCAGCCAGGTGTTTACTGGCAGACCAGGGTAATGCTCAGGGAGCAAACCTGCTCCAGAATGGGTGATGGAGAGAAGCTGGAGAAGGCTTCAGCTCTGCTGAGACCTTATGCTGCTGCATAAGGTAGAAGTGAGCTCAGACCTTGGTTTTGTTATGCACCATCTCTCCACCTCCAAAATATATGATCTCATAACAGCAGAAATATCCTTTCCTAATTAATAATCCATTTCTGTGTCCACAAAGCTCTGCCAGCTATTTCTGCCAGCAAATACTGTTTGCACTTTACAGCATGCTAGGATGTGATCCTTATCTAGGTAAACTTGATTTGCTCCTGTAGATCCTGGATAAAAACAATGTAAGGCCTCATTCACTTCAGAATTACCAACTGCTTGGCTCCTGGCACGTGCCCCAGTGCTACTGATTTTTAAGCAATCTCGCTAGTGTAACTCTTGCTGCAGTTGTGTTTATAACATGCTGTCTCCTTTTGCTTTGGAAGAGCAAGATCAGGGCACAAATAATCATACAGTAAAGGAATAACTGTTCAGACATTTTGTCAAAGACTGTAACAGAAGCATTTAAGAAAGTGTTGAAGTGCTAGTAGTTGAAAGAAATGGGGCTTCCCACCAGAGCTAGAATTACCTCCTCCTTTGGTTGCACAATGTCCTCCTAAAATGGAGCCCCCACCAAACCTTGTGGTTGCTGCAATGTGAGCCCAGCCAAAACATCTAAGACAAGGAAGGCCTTTGCCTTTCTGGAAACTTTGCTTTTTCTCACAGAAGCCCAGAAGTCACCCTTTGCTCACCTTAGTGAGTCCTCCCTCATGTGAGCGCTGCCATTAATGTCAGAGGAAATGAGTGCATGCCCAGCGGCATGGGACAGCCTTGCACAACCAGGCCTAAATATAAATGGGACATGAAAGATAAAGTCTCCAGTAAAAAAAATTGCAATAGCTTGGGGCCCCAGCCAGCTCATGTTAATTTTAGGGGGTGTTGGCTATCCTGGCTTCCCCTCAAATCAAACGAATTCAGCACGTGGCTGAAACATAGGGGTTTTTTTCTGAATTAAAAGCATTCTTAAACAGTCCCTATTAACTGGTGTTTCAAAAGTGATGTGAGGAGATGAGCAGTGTGGCTCCTCTTTATGCTCAGCAGCCAGGACTCTCTCCCTCCCTGCACAGCAGTCAGGACATTTGCTGCAGCAGCTCGCTGTGCTGCCAGCCTGCTGCCTGCCAGCTGGTGGGATGCTCGTGGATGGACACCACACATACACCAGCGTGCTGGGTCCCATCAGAGGGCAGACATTCGGGTTAATTACCTCCCTGAGAGCCAGACTTCCAGACCATATAATTCAACTCAAATTAAATTGCTCATCAACAAGTAATCAGCTGGTCCACTAGATTTGCTAAGAGTCATAGTTGATGCTTTCCTATGCCTGTGTTTTGTTCTTTGACACGTTCCAGAACTTAAGGTCAAGGTGGGAAGCAATGATCCATCCATCCTGCATGCCAAACCCTGCCTTCAAACTGCAGCCTCATAATATCTTTAAATGGCTTTGTATTGGAGGGTTCAACTACAAACCATGTGTAAGATTGCTCTGGCACATCCCTTTTCTGACACTCCTCCAGAAGGAGACGTGTCTTCACAGACAGATTTTTGGGCAACCCAGCTGCTGGTTTGGCACAAGACGTGCATTTTTGCAATACAAATGTCTGCAGTGATGATGCTTGAGCTTTCTTGTGTAGCACTTGAAGGGTGTAAACCAACTTGAATTTATGCTTGAAGGGTATAAACCAGCAGCAGCAGCAGATGGATCTAATACTGGAGATGCTGTGGGCCTCTGAGGATGTCTGATTTATGCTCTCACCTGCTGCTGGTGACTGCAGGAGACACCTCACACCTTGTGAGACATAGGGAAATGTCCAGGCTCTTAAAAAAAACACCCTAACATTAAAACAATGCATCAGTTTGTGTTCTGAGTTCCAGAGGGTTTGCAGGACCTTTCGCACCGGTTTCAGCGAGAGAAATATCACCCCGCAGGGTGGTGGTTTGCAGAAAGCAGCGTGGCTTGCCCACACGCACAGGCAGAGTTTCAAAGGCGATGGAGATCAAAGGAAAAGGCTTCAGACAAAGCCACAGTACAGAGTACTAGGCATGTTAATAATTTAGAAACAGTCAGATGTAAGAATAGTCAAATGCAGGCACTGAAGGAGTCACGGGGCTTTCTCAGTGAGTGCATCCCAAGGCAGGAGACAGGCACCAATGCAGGGCAAAGGGCTCTCCCTGCCCAGCTTCCCCTGCTGGCTCACCAAGGGAGGTGACAGATCATCCTCCCTCTCCGGAGGGCCTGGAAGCATGATGTGTTCAGATGTGTGTGTCTTTGGGAATAAAAACCTCTGGTTTTGCTGGTTGTGCCTTTGGAAAGCCGTGAATGCACAGATTATGGCCGGCTGCCGTTCGTTCTGTGCACAAGTGACCTGAACCTGAGTATGCCAAGTGTACCCAACTGGTAAAAAAATTTTTTTGGGTGATGGTTAAAAATTGTTAATAAATATTATTAGGAGGATGTATTTTTTCTTTGGAAAAAAAGGATTTTTAATCAAACTTTTATTACCATGTGCCACAGATCTTCCTTAAACTGAAAGTAATGAACTTCAGCATGAATAGTGTTCTTAGGTGACTAATGGGATATTGGAAAACTCACGTGGTGATTTTTAGGGATGAGTAAGAGACGGTGTAAAGAGTGAGCCTGTCAGAAAAGTACTTGTAATCCTTCAGCACTGGCTGCATGAAGAGATGAAAATGAGAACCTGAAATGGAGCTTCTTTATAAACCCATCTCACAATATTAAGGCATAAATTTTAGAGGTAGCCCACATAATGGCTTTCAGTTTCAAGTCACAGGTAAGATCCATTTTTAATGGTACTATTTTTGCTGTGGTGCCTCTGACAAATGGTCAGAGAAATGTCAGTCTTGGCAGTCCATAAAATTAGCAACATCTCCCTAATAAAGCTAAAGACAGGAGCCACTTTCTGAACTTGTAGGGGCCAGAGCAGCCCTGAGTGTGCAGCACAGCTCAGGCTCCGCAGTGCTGCAGGGATGGCTCTCTGGGGCAAAACAGAGCCTTTCCAGGTCCTTGTGCCACAGCCCTTGCTCTTACTAGGTGTGGGCATCCACAGCTCCTTTGGGCAACCTGTACCAGTGTCTCACCACTCTCACAATAAAGAATCTCTTCCTCATGTCCAATCTAAACTTACCCTCTCTCAGTTTAAAACTGTTACCCCTAATCCTGTCCATGGTAAAAAGCTTCTCTCCATTATTCTTATAAAACCACTTTTAGTACTGAAAGGCCACAGTGAGGTCTCTCCAGAGCCTTCCCCTTCTACAGGCCGCACAACTTCAACTCTCTCAGCCTTTCTTCGCCTATTCCATCCTTCTG
The DNA here is from genome assembly GCA_013397775.1 of Eulacestoma nigropectus. NCBI lineage: Eukaryota > Metazoa > Chordata > Aves > Passeriformes > Eulacestoma > Eulacestoma nigropectus. Next base: position 171,947 of record VZTE01002530.1, read on the forward strand.
GTCATTTTTGTGGCCGTACTCTGGACCCACTCAAATAGGTCCATGTATTTCTTGTACTGGGAGTCCTAGAGCTGGAGGCAGCACTCCAGGTGGGGTCTCACTAGAGAGGAGTAGAAGGGAAGAATCCCCTCCCTTGCCCTGCTGCCCACGCTGCTTTGGATGCAGCCCAGGACACAATTGGGTTTCTGGGCTGTGAGTGCACATTCCTGGGTCATGTCCAGTTTTCACCCACCAGTATCCTCAAGTCCTCCGCAGGGCTGCTCTTGATGCGTTCATCCCCCAGCTTGTGTTGATACCAGAGGTTGTCCCGACCCAGGTGCAGCACCTTGTACTTGGTCTTGTTGAACCTCGTGAGCGTCCCATAGGTGCACTCTTCAAGCCTGTCCAGGTCTCTCTGGATGGCATCCCGTCCCTCCAACATATCAACCACACCACTCAGCTTGGTGGCCTGCAAACTCACTGAGGGTGCACTCAATCCCACTGTCTCTGTCACTGATGAGGATACTAAATAGTATCGGTCCCTTGAGGGACACCTCTCTTTACTGGTTTCCATCTGGACGTAACTATAACCTGCTGGACAGAGCCATCCAGCCAATTCCTTATCCATCTAACAGTCCATCCCGTATCTTTCCTACTCAGTGTCAGGAATGTTGTGAGGGATTGCATCAAAGGCCTCAGAGAAGTCCAGATAGAGACCCTGCCGGAGCTGCAAGGCTTGCATGGTGGGAATGTGCCATCAGTCCTGGGGCAAGCCCAGGGGGCCAGCAGCCTGCACAGTGTGCTGTGCATCGCCATGCCAGGCACAGGATCAGCCCCCAGGAAAGAGGACCAGGCTGGGGGTGATGGAGGGAAATGCTTTCTTAGCACCTAATCTTGACAGGCCTTTTAGTTTAGGAGTTCCTTAAGGTACGTGCCTACACCCGCACTTACATATATATACGTACTTACACAGATTTCAAATCCAAAGTTAAAGTGCAAAGGCTTTAAAAAGCTTTAAGGGTTTAAAGGCTCCTACTAGGAGTGATGCTGGTGTGGAAGAAGAAAGTAAAGTTTTGCTCTGGCTGGGGGAGCAAAAATGCAAAAAAGCCATTGTGGGGAAGCCTGGAGTCATCTTTTCGTCCATTTCCAGACTTTGTTATTGCACACAAATTGTGGTCAGTGTCTGTGAAACGGGGGCAGTCAGTCCCTTTCCCACCATGGGCCCTGATGTCCTCTGCTCACGGGCTGCCTCTCACTGCACAGCACAGTGGCAACCCTGCCACCTCACGTTACTAAAATAAAAATAACATGAAATAACAGAAAATTAAACTTGGGTCAGTCGCTACTGATTGGCAGCGAATGGACGGGGAGCAATTTCAGAGAGGGGTGGCATCAGGAAATACAGCCAAGAGCTGGCACTTCAGGAAGTATTCACCATGGAATGTGGGTTTTTTCTCTCTTTTCTTTTTCTCTGCATCTTTTTTAGTGATCTGTGAAAGGAGAGCTCTGCAGATGTAATATCTGAGAACTGGTGGTATCCTCATGCCTTTGTCTGCAGCTCTTATCTCTGTAATTGTTTCTGGCTTCCTCTGTACTGTACCTTGGGCTTTCCCTGGGAGGCCTTTTAGCCATCTGAAATTCAAGGTTCTTCTTCATCAGCACTTTACCTGAGCTTCTTGTTTTCACTACTAGCCAGCATTTTTTTTAGCACCCTGAATCAATTCAGTTTTTCCATCAGAGGTCAGGTGTTTCAGCTGGAAAGAGCCACTGGTGGAGGGGGGTCAATTCTTCTTTTCACCCCAGCCCTTCTCCTCCTCCTCCTCACTCAGCACATGGGAGACTGGTTCAATTTCCATGTCGTCCTTCAGCACAAGGAGCTGGAGTTGTGCTGCAGACCTGCATTTCCCTCTTTTCAGTGGTGAAACAGCACAGCCCCCCTAATATTTCCATTTTTCTGGGGAAATGGGTGGGTGTTTCCATGTCAATACCTGTGTGCTCAGAGCTGACAGAGGGGAAAGCGTTACCCTGCTCCTCACACCTTGTGCCCTGCTCCGTGCCGCGCTGTGTCCGGCACTGTGGGCCCGTGACAGATGGCTGCTCAGTTTGCAGCAGTGTTCAAGCCTGCAGGCGCTGGCATTTCCCAGGCAGAGTGGTAACCGGACGCAGAGATTAGCTCTGGCTCATCTCCGTGTTTAAATGAACTTCCCCTAATTAGGGAAATTGCCTGTGCTTACACTTCAGACAGATCCTCCCTGGAACTGCATTCATAAACTTCTCATGCACTGCTGCACACAAGCCCGGTGTGGGGTGATGATTATCCCAAGCCCCCAGCTGATCCCACCTCTGCTGTGGTGGCCACATCACTGCCAGGGTTTATGCCCTTTCACCTCCTCTTTACTCACTTTGCTCACTTCTCACCCTTGTCTTCACCTGGAGATGTGTAGGTTCCTCTTCTCCCATCTCTCAAGGGTTGCCCTAACACCACCAAAGCCATAACCCCACACCTAAATTTTATTATCCACCAACTCCTGCTCAAATCCCTACAAAGCCAGCTCACGAAACTTCTCCTACCACCCTTGGCTAGGCATGTACAACTTTTAGGAGACCTTAAGGAAGGACAGCTTTAGGGGTCTGTGAGTGTTCATATTATATTGCCACATTTTTTGCTCAAAACAGAGTTTTGGTATATGGTGAAGACAGTGCTGTGAGACAGATTAAGTCTGGGGGAAAAAAAGAAAGAAAACCAAACAAATTAAGCTTGTTAAGCTTTACAGACAACTGCTGCAAGGCTGAAGCAGGGCTTAAAAGCTGGGGTTTTTAAAGGGCCCTGAGGGAAGCAGCCCTGGGACTGACACTGAATTTAATTTGCTCTATGCTGAAGGAGGCAGCTTTGGAGAAATGCCCATATGCATACTGATTCCTCCAACAGACACTTTACCAGGTTTAGCAAAAATTAGGAGCTCCAGAGCAGCCAGGGAATCCTCATGATGAATAGAGAGCAGAATCCAGAGAAAGGGTACCTCCACCTTAGTGAGGATGTCACAGAGCACCATGGCTTTAAATAGAGATATTACTTTTTCTCTGGAGATGTAATGGGAATTTATCAGCATACACAGACAAGAGAAAACATTTTCAGAATAGAAAAAAAACCCACCCCAAGTCTCCATAAATTGCAGATGAAATCTGTGTAAGAACAGGAAATAAATTTTCTGTTAATAATCCTTAACAACAAGGTTAAAAAACTCACAAAAGCCAGACAGTGAGAACAGTGCCCGGCTCTGACACCTGCCCTCCAAAGCACTTTTTATTTTATGTCATTTTTTAATTGAATGGATTTCTCTTTTTCTGTTCTTTGTATTACAGGCAATGCTTTGGATGGCATAAAGAGGCACTGAGCCAGAACGAGCTGGAATTGAAAGAGATCTGGGGGAAAAATGGAACTTGCCTGGTTTGAGGATATTTCTTTTCAGTGTGGAAAGAGACAAACCAAACAGGCAGAGTTCTCTATGAAGGAAAAGACACCAAAACCTAATTCAAGTCCTGGCTTCAAAGCCTGGTTCCTTATCTAAATGGCAGGATTTGTCATCACAAGTACAGCCACACAGAGAGAAATAGAATAATAAGAGTGAAAATGTATTTAGTGCTTTTAATACAATGTTGTCAATCTGATTTATTTCATCTTGAATTCCAGTATCTGGAGCTTTTGTTAAGGATCAAGATGCTGCAGTCATGCAGCTTTAGCAGCACTGCAACTTTTCATTACATCTTCTTCTTCCTCTCTTCTGTGTGAAAGAAGAAAGCTTCAAACTCCAAGCCCCGAAGATCAGGCTTCAAAGAGCTTGTGAAAGATGTCTAGTTTCTGTGGTTTTAAACCCTGAGTATTTACTAGCAGGATGAAGATTTTTGGGGTAACCAGGTGAGCATCTGGGATGGTCAGCATGAGGCATGCACCATAACCAAAAATAAAAATAAAGAAATTGCCACATACGTGATTTTTTTTTTCTAAATAGCAGGATTTAATGTCAACTTCATAATGGGAAGGAAATGGACTGATACTGACAGTTTGCAATCCTGCCTTTACCTAGATTTGTCCCAAAAGCAGGATGATACTGAATGTGTTGGATGAGACTCCTAAACCTGGTAATAAGGTTTGGCCTCCATGCAGGAAGAGAGGGAGTGTGGCATATGTCCTGCCTCAGGCAGATCTTTGTGACTCTCCTGATACCCAGATACTGTTCTGGGTGCTGCGTATCAGCCACAGAATCTCTCTGGGTAGTGATGTCTCTCTGCAACCAGGCAGGGCTTGTGAGCTGCCACATGAGGTCTTTGTCTTCCCCTCGAGTACTTTAGCCTGCGTTTGCTTTGTGATTGGACCTTTGATTGGTGGTAGAACTTAATTTCTTTCTAAATTTGCCTGGGAATTACTCCAGCTCTTCTAAGCACCAGCTATTTGCAAAGAAATAACGATGTCCTGGGTTGGAGTAACTCTGGGGCCAGCGATCAGATGGCCAGCCCTCCCTCCTGCCTCGCAGGGCACACAGTGAGCACGGCTTTATAGTGTCAATATACTCAGTACACTTCTCAAACCCACTGAGCAAACATGCGCCGAGAGCGTGCCGCAGGTGGGCTCGCTTGCCAAGGGCTGCTGCCTCCTTCCGTAGCGGTGTTTAGCGAGTACATGGCTTTGTTTAAAAAGGAAAACACATTAAGAGGCTCTTCATCCTTGAGTGTTCCTGTCTCTGCTGCCTGCATTCCTGGCTGAGGTGTTTAATACGCATTAAGTGCAATGTGCTCGTGGGACCCTCTGATAAAAATACCAGCAGGCCAAGAGCACTGGAGTAATCAGGGTGACTCCTTAACTGCGAAAAGACCAGTTGTGTTCCGTTTTTTATCAGTGTTTCCTTTTCCTTAGGTTTCATGTCCTCTGTCCGATGGTCCGTATGCTTCCCATAGAGTTCCCAGTGGCCACAGCGATGGGACCTGAGATAAAATCCACAGTCATAATTTTCATGCATGACCTCTAGTCTTGGGGTTGGGTTTCTTTAACTTGCACCGTATGAAAGTTTCCTTCAGCCTCAGCTGAACATCTGTGTTTGTTGTGCAGCCAGGGTTAGTGCCCAGTCACTGAACCAATGCTCTACCCATGCCTGTTTTTCTGTGCTAACCATGGATAGACACGGGATGGCTTACAGAAGAGGGATGATGCTGCATGAGGTGAATTTCAGCTGAGCTTGCTCTATTTTCAGATGCTCAAGTTGAGAGGCATCAAGATGCTTGGCCTCTGTGACAGAGCTCAGCAACAAATCTGGTGCCATTAAAGTGTGGGTTCAGCAAAGACCCTAATCATCCAGCCAGGCCTTCATCCTGGTTACATCTGTAGTGTAAAATGTAGTTCTATTGTCTTCTGCTCAGTGGGGTAATACAGATTTACAGCAGTGAAAGTCTTGCCCAAATGTGAAAATTTACAGATGCAGTTGTTCTGGAAGAGTAACACCTAGACCGGTCCTTGAATATTACTCCAAAACCAAACCCAAAATGATATTCCTCCATGATATCCTGGAACAGATACTTTGGCTGAATGCAAGAAAGTGTCACCTTACTGAATCTGGATCCCCAAACAGCAGATCCAGGGTCCTACAAGCATCTTGGACTGCAGAGACGACAGCAGAGCTGCTTTCTGTGGCCTGCCGAGCATGTCCTGGGAAGGAGTTCTGTCTACTCCACCTCCATCTCCAGAAGACCCCCCACCGTGAGCCCAGTGATCACTGATGGCCCTGGACTCACTTTGCACTAAGCAAAACCCTTCCAAGAGCTCCCACTGTGACAGGCATGAAGAAGGTCTCACCCAACACCCTCTGAGTTTGGCACTGGGGATGAGACATAGATATAATGTGTAAAAATTTAAAAAGAAGAAATAAATAAAGAAAACACAGCCACTGATGCTTTTTAACATCCTTCTCCTCTCTTCTCATGGACTGGGATAATTTTCTCAAACAATAAGATTTTCCCACCTCCATCTGATACTCTTTCACTCAGACCAAGACACTTCTCACCTGCAATCATGGTTTGGTTTTTTTCTAGCAATCAAACAAATGCCTGCAGTACAAAAGAGAGGTTATTTTACCTCCTTCTCAGTAAATAAGGTTGTTGAAGTGGGTTTTCATTGGATGCACTATACCAAGCACTGAGGTTAACAACTGCTTTTGTTTGTCCCATAGATTCCTCCCAGCAGGATGGGTTGCAGTTGTCAGAGACCTCCTGCCTCAGTCCAAGGCTGATCTGGTTCCTTGTGGGACATGAGGTACACAGACGTTTAAGAGACTTGCCAGAAACCTAAGCTGTGCTTCAACAATTCTCCCAAATGATCTCAACACACAAGGCATATTGAACTAAAATCAGGGGAGAAAAGGGCACAGACCTGGAGGCAAGCATGTCAATATTTACACCAGAATAAATAGTTGGAGTAACTTAACAGCTTGTCCTGGAGCAGATGTAAAACAATTTGCTGAGTAAGTTTCCAAGAGGACATAAAGCTGGTCAAAACCCCCGATTTTTACATATTTTTGGGAGATGTGTAGGGAAACGCTTTGGAAATAAGGCAAGCTCTATTTGCTTGCCCTGGAAAGATAAATATTTTAGGGTTCGTGGTTCTGGTTGTCAGCACCTCACCTGAAAGACTGCCCAGAGGCCCATTTGCCAATAATAATGATCAAGTTACAGGATTACGAGGCCCAACCCATGAGAAAATCGAGCAAGGAAGTCAACACTGTTCGGCACCTGTCTGTGTGCCTGCGCAGTTTGGGCAGCGCTCTGGTACTGCACAAACACCGCTGTTGTTTATGAGAGCAAAGTGCCCCACAAAGAACCAGCACCTGGAGAACCAGCTGACCAAGGAAAGGGAGGCTGCTGTAAGAAGAAACCTGATGTTTGTGGCGTACCCAAAGGAAAGCCAAGAGGAGCTGTCACTGCCCGCTGCAAATTCCTGAGAGGGTAGGGAAGACTATTTAAGGTAAATTCTGGCATCAGAAAAGAAAAAATTATAATCTGTCTCCACAACAGCTCAGGTTAGGAGGGAATATCTCTCACCACTGAAGTGTGATGTCTTGTAAAGCCCCTGAGCTCCCCAGGGCAGTCATGGAGGCTGGAAACCCTTTGGTGAGCTGCAGCCGGGAACTGTTTGTATGCAGCAGTCACTGACGGGCAGGGGCTGGAGGGTTATCCCAGCAGTGCTCCCTCCAGCAAGGGAACTGTGGAGCAGAGCAACATCTGCTCACTGCACTGAAGAACCAGCCACTGGGTTGGCATTCTGCAGGGATCCCCAATATAAGCTGCTGGCTGAAACCAGATCCCGGACACTGATGATGCCTGCAATGTCCACCAGACAATAAAATCAATTGATCTCCTTTCACGGAGGGGAAGAAACCCAGAAGAATTAGGTCTGGGAATTTCACTCTCTACCCTAAGAAGAAATGAGTCTCATGGGTGAAAATAATGTGGCACAGCCAGGGCTGGGCAGTTGGCAACACTGGGAGTCATGCTGGTCTCATTAACAAGGAGGAGCAAGTGGGGACAAAGCCTGGAAGAAGCAGCTTCCAGCCACATTGCATCTGGGAAACCCTAGCGAGCCATGCAGCCCCTGAAGGTGTCGAGGGTGTGAGTAGAGAAATGGCAACAGGGATGCAGCAAGGACCCAGAGACCTCAAAGACCAGCCTGAAGCCCTGGCTGGGGCTGGTGGCCACCTCCAGGCCAGCAGATTCTCAGGGAGAGGAGTCTCCTGCCCATCCATAAGATTTTTCCTCCAACTTTCCTCAGTTTAAATTTGGCTTTATATTGACAGCTGGTATAAAGGTCTGGTAGCCTGCTCACCCTGGCCCTAGGATTTCTGGTGCCCCAGATATAGCTGTTGGAGGAGACTGCAGTGACCTCATTTATTCCCTGATTATCAGTAGCAAGAATGGCATGTCCCTGTCAATTCAGCTGTACCCATCTCTGCTGATAATTTTTGTATCTGGAGGAATGTAAATATTCATTTGTTCTTTCCACTAATGAGGGGTTTCTCAGAGCTGGGATAGCCTCACTGAATTCCATGGTCTTATTGCTGGATTAGAAAGAAAGAAGTCCCAGAGAGGTTGGCCATGCCAGGGTTTTCCACACCCTCCACCTGGTTTGCGTGACAGGAGTTGCTTGGTTTTTGACTGTATGGTGGTGCTGGGGTTTGCTCCGACCTCTGAGGGCTGCTCTAGCCTCGGAGCATGGCAGCACCAGTGGGGAAAGGGGCAGGTCTGCTGGGAAAGAGCCTGCCAGAGCTGCAGGAGCTCATCTGCTGGAGCCCACCAGGCTCTGCCCAGGTGGAAGGAGCCTCTAGGTCTTGGGACAGCCAGTGCCTCCTCCAAGCACGATGTGCTGCACACTAGGGCCTGAGCTAGGCTGGGTAACACCTTTTACAGTGTGCCAGCAGAAGATGACTCATCTGTTCATGAAGTGGTATAAGACACATTATTTGCATCCAGAGTGATTGTATACCACTAGATACATTTACAAAGGGATGTATTGGGTTAGCATGGCTGCAGAGGAGAGCTACAGGGCTTCTCTGAGAAGATGCCTCATATCCCAGAGCCAATGGCAGCTGGCTCCAAGATAGACCTGCTGCTGACCAGAGCCAAGCCTGCCAGCAAGAGTGGTAGTGCCTATGGGATAACAGGGGTCAAAGGAGTGGTGGAAAAAAGCTGCACAACAGCAACTGCAGCCAGACAAGAGTGAGAATATGTGAGAGGAACAGCCCTGCAGACACCAAGGTCAGTGAAGAAGGAGGGGGAGGAGGTCCTCTGGGAGCTGGAGAGGAGATTCCCCTGCAGCCCATGGCACACCCTGGAGGAACAGATATCCATCTGCAACCCACAGAGGACCCCACACCACAGCAGGTGGATGCCCACAGGAGGCTGTGACCATGTGAGAAGCCTGTACTGGAGCAGGTTTGTTGGCAGGACCTGTGACCCCACTGGGGACCCACGCTGGAGCAGCCTGTTCCTGAAGGATTGCAGCCCATGGAAAGAATCCATGCTGGAGCAGTTTGTGAAGAACTGCAGCTTGTGGGAAGGATTCATATTGGAGAAATTTGTGGAGAACTGTTTCCTGTGGGAGGCACCCCACACTGGAGCAGGGGGAGAGTCAGAAGAGTACTCCCCCTGAGGAGGAAGGAGTGGGAAAAACCATGTGATGAACTGAGCACAGCCCCCATTCCCTGTCCCCCTGTGTTGCTGGGGGAAGGACGTAGAGAATTCGGGACTGAAGTCAAGCCTGGGAAGCAGCAACTTGTAGGGGGAAGGTGTTTTTAAGATTTGGATTTATTTCTCATTATCCTACTCTGATTTGATTGGTAATAAATTATACTAATTTTCCCAAGTCAAGCCTGTTTTGCCCGTGACAGTAACTAGCGAGTGATCTCTCCTTGCCCTTACCTCAACCCACAAGCCTTTCATTACATTTTCTCTTCCCTGCCCAGCTGAGGAGGGAAATGACAGAATGGCTTTGGTGGACACCTGGCATCCAGCCAGGGTCAACCCACCACAACCAAATAAAATACTCTATTTTCTTTTACATGAACTCAGAACCATTTAGAAAATGGGTGAGTTGAGGGCAGCTAATAAGCACAAAGAACTAACATTAATCAAAAGTGAGCAAGAGTCCTTCCAGACATTCATTTATACAAACTAAGAGGAGGATGACAAAGGAGAAAATAACTGATAAAACACTGAGAAATTAAATTAATTGGTACTAAATAATAACTGAGATCTGACTTTTTTTTCAACAATCAACTTCCCTCTAGATAAGACACATGGCCTGGCTTCCAAGACATGATGAAGCAGATCATCAGGATTTGAGGGATTAAGTTTCTAGAGCTCCTGAATCCTGAGTCAGATTTTTCAGGTCTCTGGTGCCACAATGAGGAGTTACTTCACAGAAAGAGCTGTACAAAACAAAACATTTCAACGAAAGTGTACAAAACAAAACATTTCAAGGAGAGTGAGGTTATAAGGGGCTCGGCTTGCTCAGTCAGGGCTGATGGACATTGCAAAAGACCAGTTTATTACCAGTGGGACTGCAGCAGTCCAAGGCACTGTGTCAAACGCATGGGAGGAGCCTGGAGGTTTTGAAATCTGAGCAGACCAACACAGAGCACAGAGGCGAAGAGACTTGCCCAGGGTCAGAGTGCAGGCAAGAAGGGCAATTACCTCAAATCCCCTTGGCACTGTATGTTCTCATTGCATGTACAGTTAGGCAGGACTGCCTTAGGGCTGTTACCTACTGTGTGCATTTTTGGCCTGGTTGCTGCAGACTAAAGCTTTGCATTCTATCAGCACCATGCTTCCCTCTGGTACCCAAGTGAGATGTTCTTCCTTTCACTTCTCCTTTCCCCAGCTGCACACAGCCTTGGGGCAAACGGCCAAGGATGGCAAGTTCTTCTTGCAGCTTCCTCAGCTGAGTTAGGCAAGAAATTAAATGGTTCATGTCCGCTCTCCTGTCCCCGTTTTCTATCTTGTGACTTTATGCAGGGTATCTTTCAACCAGAATTAACAGCCAGCCATACTGGTAGTGGTCTCTGGAGCGGCTAACCTGCTATTCCAGCTCCAATGCTGCATATATGGTGCTGGAGCAGCCTGGCTGTCACCACACTCCAGTCCTCAACACAGATCTTTGCAGAATTCACAGCTGAGATGCTGCTATTTCACAGAAAGCTTAAATGATTGTATTCACCGAGTGCCCAAGCTATAGCCCGCCTGCCCTGGGAGAAGCTGTCTCCACCTGACACACTCCCTCTCACTTTTCTGAGCAGCTATCCAAGCTGCCAGGTGGGAGCCTGTTGTCATTAATCACAGCCATCCCAACGAGAAAGGGCAGCAAGAAATTGTTTGAGGGTGTTTTAAATCAGAAACTATTTTTTATACTTCCTCTTGAGATCAGCCAGTCTCTGCCCAAGCATGAAATGTTTTTCTCTTCCCTTTTCTCTGTGCCACCCTGATCCTGGGAGGGTGCTGGCAAGGGCAGAACCAGGTGTTCAGCTCCCAGGAGCTCAGAATACTCAAGTTGTCTCAATACCATTGTGAAAAGCAGCAGGCTGGTGGGCAGGGACATGCATTGCCCTGCTGTGAGGGTTGCCCTCTGTCCTGTGCTGGAGTCTCATGCTCCAGATCCACCGCTGTTCCATTTATGACCCAGCAGAGGAGCATGGTGGCACTGTCCACTGGCTGCACAGGGCTGCCTCCTCCCCTGGCCCTGCCACCCCACTCTTTCCTTCCCTCTCATTCAGCTCTGTGGTGTTCAGCACAACGCACTCCTTCAATGTGAAGGTCACTTCCAAGAAGTCTGGAAGAATGACCCAGGATTTTTTTCAGTTTCCACCATAGATAGGAGCCCCTGGATAGCCCTCTCAAAAGTTCCTAGTCTTGCCCGAGGGCTGGCAGCTTGGCTACAGGATTTTCTGTATGCACTTCACCATCCAATCTTTCTTTCAGGGCTATTTGCTCTGAAAAAGAAGCTGCAACACGTTTATTGGGCCAGAGTGTGTCTCACCCCTTAGCTACAACCCACAGTGCACTGCATAGTCTTTGGGAAGACTCTAGGTGCCAAGGCATTGCAAACTGAATAGGGCCAAATCTTCCTTAGCTCTGCAATTACTGTATTTGCCTCTCCAAGGCTACCTCTCACAACCCCAGTTTTTAGCAACACACTCTGGTCAAAACATTTGAGAGACACAACCAAGCCCTCCCAGGGCAAGATGAGAGGTGAAGCCTGTTCAGTCCCAGCTCTGACCCTGTGTGTGTGTTTGGGCAAATAGTGCAGAGGCACATGAACTCCTAGGCAACACTAGCTGCCTCTGGCCAAAATGATCTGGTGGCCAGAGAGTACATTGTAGGGTTCCTGTGGTCTTGGGGAGACTGGAGGAAAAGGTGTGCCCATGGGACAGGAAGGGCCCTGGCACAGACATGCTGCTCACCTTCCCTTCCAGCACGGCTGGTGCAGCTGTGTGGGAATAAGGGGCTCTAACAGCTCCTGTGAACACCTCAGAGACGTTCCTCGCCTGGTTGGATGTGTTTTGTAAGGTCAGGGAAGGGCCCATGTGGCTGTTGAAATTGCTTCCCTCTGCTAAGCCAGACACAGGAGCAGGGAGAAGAGGAGCGTGACTACGCTCGTGAGTGGACAGCAGACCTGGCAGGGCAGGAGGATCATAATTTCCAGTCCCGACTTCTGGGCTTGTTTCTGAGTTTCTCTTTGTATCATTCCTTGTGAGCTCCTGCATTACCAAGGGGGACCTCAGCTGCTACTGATGCAAAGCCATGTGTTAGGGGCTCACAGAGGGAGAAATGTGGGATACATCACCACAGTGCCTGTGGAACTGCCTGAGCAGGGAGAGCATCCTCCTGCCCAGCATCTCCCCTTTGCCCCCAAGCTCAGATGCACAGTATAACCCTCCTACACCTTGTGACAGCACGTGTACAGACCTCTGCTTCCCAGGGGGTTAGTCATTCCCGTGGGGATCACCCATGACACAGCCAGCTGAGCATTCCACTCTGCAGCCTCGCAGCGGGACACCCACCGTATGCCACGGCTGAGCACCCCATTGATAAAAATCAGCACGGTGACACCAAAGGCTGTGCAGTACGAGCTGCGGGGACGCGAAGGGACCCGGCTTTGTGTCGCCAGCAGATGGCATCGCCACTCTCAACGCCCTGGCCAGGGAAACCAAGAAAAACGTCCGCTTTTCTACTTCCTTTTTTTTAATTATTTTTATCTGTTTGTTCAATTTTTGAAAGGTTTTTTCAGGTGCGGGTGAGCCCAGAGCTGCAAAGCACTTGATGGGTGAATTTACAAAATACATTTATAATTACTGATTTTCTCTGAAGATCTGTTCTTGCAAAACCTAATGAAGGAATGCTGCCCCGTTTATTCCCGGGAAATAAATGGCTGGATGTGCAATGTGCCAAGCATCTTACATCTTCCTAACCTGAGGAGCTGAGGGTACTCAGAGCCTTGGATGGGACTCCAAGAGGATCCAGGAGCACATCTCTTATGCAGCATCTCTGAGTGCCGGAGAGGTGACAGAGAACCATGCTGGATGCTGATCCCAGCCTGCTTGCCTGCCAGCTCCAACATTTCGCCCTGCAAAGCACTGCCTGGGGAAGATGGGCTGTGCCTCCAAAAGCTGAGTCAGTGAGTCAGCAAAATAAGGCTGACTAAGCACTTCCCCCGTCTGATGCAGGACATCAACCACAAAGCATGAATGACTTTGCATTTTCTGGGCAGAATTACTGAAGTGGCTACGAGCTAGCAGCCTTAAAATAACCAATTGCTCCCTTTCAAAAGCAACATCCTTACTAAGCTCAGGTGACAAAGATTTCAATTCCTCCCTTCCCACAGCAAGGCAGATTTGTCTGGGAGGAGTGTAAGCCAATATATCCTGTCATCTCCACTTACACGCAGCTTCTACCATGTCAAAGGGTCAAGCATGTTACGTTTTGCATGTACCATTAATGATTAGCTGTCTTCTGTAGAGGAACTAGTTTTTCTCTTGGCTTTTAAAAAAATAGACCTTGAAAGATGAAATGGAAAACCATCCTTGGGTTCGTTCCAGTGGGTATTTATGACCATGGCATTGATGGTTCAGAAGATTAGAAGGCATTTGGAATCTCAGGCTTTTTTTTTTTTTTTTTCCCCCTTATCTGTTCCTGGTAGGTTTGAAAATGGTTAGAAAAGCATGTGAGAAAAAGCCAGGCTTGTGTTTGGGACACATAATTTCCTGGTCTGGTTGCCACCTCTGTGACCTTGAATGGGTCACTAGGACAGCAAAGCACTTCTGTTTCAGGGTTTTAAAAGTTCAAGTCTAACTCCCAGAGACAGAAAACCTAAGTCAGGGTCATCCCCTGAGCTCTGGGGCCAGGCCCTACAAATACCACAGGTTGTCCCTACAAGCGATGGAGGCTGAATCATCCCACATGTCTTGGGATGAGATGAAGTGCTTTTTGGGAGAACCTACTAAAAAGAACATTTTAAAAAAAAGGTTCTCAACTTGGCTTGCTGTTTAATTTTGGGATGGCTGAAGGAGATTAGGATGAGTCCTAGCCTTAACCTTCTCAGGACCTTGCCTTGCAGCTGCACTGTCTGTAGGCATGTACCTCAGCAGGATGAGGTCAGAGAGCTTATTGGTGACTCTCATCTTGGTGGCACGGATGGGGCAGCACGTTCCCCAGCAGCCCCTGAGCTCGCTGTGCTGGGGCTGAGGGCCCGTGCAGGAGACTGGCCACTGCACACAGCTCTGCCATGGCCATGGAACCTCCCTCCCCATGGACATCAAATGGACCACAGAAATAACCACCTCCCAAAAGAATCATAGAATAATTTGGGCTGGAAGTGACCTTTAAAGGCCATGTAGTCCAAACTCCCCTGCAATGAGCAGGGACATCATCTACTAGATCAGGTTGCTCAGAGCCCCATCCAACCTGACCTTGAATATTTCCAGGGATGGGACAGCAACTACCTCTCTGGCAAGAGGTCCTACCTCTCTAGAGCTCAGCTTTCACATAAGTATCCCCTGATGATAAAGGAAAATAAAAATAGTTATGACCAAATTATTCTTTTAAAGACACCCTCTGGTCATTGGGGGAGAGATGGAAGCATGAATAGAGAGTCACAGATCAGTCAGTTGCTGTGCACAGAGACTGTATTGATGGACATGTTAAAAATATCTGCATGGCTGTAAGCCAGAAACCATTTTGTGTCTAAAATGGGAATTAATTTCCTTTTCCTTTCTTTTGTTTTTTTTCTGTTCCAATTTTTCTGAAGGACCCTATCCATGATTCACTACGTCAAAGATTCAAACTTTGTTTGTTGTGAGCCAGGGAAGGCTTTTTATCTGCTAAGAAGCTCACAGCAACATTTTAAATGGTATGAGACAGACAGAGTTGCAGGTAGAATCCTGGTTCACTGCTGCAGAGCTCACTGCACCGGTGAGCAGAAAGCTCAGCACATGGCCTCTCCCTCCAGCTCTGCAGGGAGCTGGTCTGTCCTGGGGAGGAACAAAGGGTTAACCAGAAAAGGACAGGAGCTTCAGAGGATTACCTGCTGTGAGTTTCCCTTGAAAACAGGGTCTTAGATTGGATTTTCCAACTCACTAAGCACCATCATAGCCATCCACTGCATTCTCTCCTATTTTCCAACGTGTCTTTTGAACTGAGGGCACCAAAATAACACCAGGCCCATGGACTCCACAGAAGAGTGTAAGAATCCCATCCCCTGCTCTGCCAGCTGTGCCCTTGCCGGTCCAGCCCAGGAGATGGCTTGCTTTTGCTGCTGCAGGAGGCTGCTGCTCACTCAAATTTGTGGAGCTGCATTTCTGCTGCTCAGAAATCATTCAGGAGGCTGATTTCAGTGACAGGTACACAGTAACACGCACAGATCTGTTTGGGAGTAAATGTGTTAAATAATTGATATATACTGGGTACAGCACTACAGCATAATCTATGCTGGATGCAATCTATGCTGTGTTGGGAAAGAAGCAGAGGAATGTTAGGACCTTTTACCCAGGAGCTACAAGTATTTAAAATCATCATCCAGTGAGTTAAACCTTCCCTTCAAAGGTGCCAGGTTTATTTCAGCGTATAAATAGAGTGTATTCCTCAAAATGGATATAACAATCAGAAAGCTTTTATCAAGGGTGCCCAGTTAGTTTTTTGCAAAATTTCAAGCCATTCTGTGCAGAAAGCAGGTAGGTTTTCTCTGGCATAATGGTGGTCCTTTGTGAGAGATGACAACGAACTCTGTAATTAATCTTCGAAATGTCAGAGCCTGCTGGAAGTAATTGGGCCTGACAGTTCAAGGGCTAATTAACTTTAAACCTTGAATTTTCTCTTGCTTCCTCCACAATTCAAGGTCACTTATTTACTTTCTTTTTATACAACTTTTATTGTTCTGTAGCGTCTGTTCATATCTGCTTTTCTCGACATGAAGATCAAGACTAAAGGTATTAAGTCGGGTGTGTTGCACCTTATGAATCCTCAAGGAGTTTCCTGACTTCACAAGAGAAAAGAGCTGCTGTAAGCAGAGGGCTGGTCCCTGGGGAGCAGCTCACCGTGGAAGATGCTGGCTGCAGCCTCCTGAGATATCAGCAGTACCCAGGAGCGAGGAGCAGGCAGTGTTCCTGGGGCTGGGCATCCTGCAGAGTGGAGCCAGTGTAATCCATCATCACCACTGTCTCAGCAAGGCAGCAGGGAGCAGTTTTAGAGGCCCCAGAGTGCTGCAGTTTCACTGCTCAGCTTTATGTGAGCAGCATTACGTGTGCTACAACCTGCTGTCTCGGCAGCCTCCACTGGCCTCCTGCATCAGGTCTCCTGAGGCTGGTGTCCCATTTGTTTTTCTTGCTCTGCAGTCTCACTTGACCCTTGGCTGGAAAAAAAGATGAAGGCCTTTTGCAGCAGAGGCTCCAAATCCTATCTCTTGCTGCCCATGCCCATGTTGAATTACCTTGTGGCTATTACTAGAAATGCATGAAAAGCCTTTTCTCTGGTTGACAGGCTCAGTCTCTGGTCACTCATGGATACAGAGCATATCTTCGTGAGAGCAGTGTGTGCTCCTGAGTTGACTCCTGCATCTCTTTGGTCTCCACATGGCCAATTAACAAGGACAAGTGAGGCAAAGAGCTGTTTGGGATGCAATCCCTACAGGTATTCCTGAGCTGGGAGCTGTGGGGCTGCTTTCGGGGTCTCTGGCAGTGGGAGCAGGGTCCTGTGCCAGCTCCTGAACCTCTGCTGGCACTGAACAGGGCCCCTCCAGGGCACAAGGATGGGCAGCAGCATCCCTCCACTACCTCCTGCTGCTGGCAGTGAAAGTCACAACTGCCAAGTGATTTCAGTCTCCTGCTGCCTCAGGCATAGCCGTGCTGATTGCATTTGCCCTCAGTGCAAAAGACTATGAAGAACGGGAAGGAAAGCCGATTATAGGCAAACTATTTGGGGGGAAGAGAGGGCTTTCATCTGTCCAGGTCTGATCACAACAAGGCTGCAATTCTGGGTGTCTGAAGTCAAGCCATGGCAGCAACCATCTCTCATCCAGCCATTAGCTTCAGACACACACAGCTCATACCTGAGCAGAAGAATCACCTGCTCCGGAGATCAGGGGCTGGAAAAGCTGTATCTGATTTCCTTGCTCTTTTTTTTTTTTAAATTCTCATTTCCTCTCCACTGGGCTTTCTTACAGCTGCCGCACAACCCTCTCCAGACAATATCTAATCTGTCTGTCACAGGCATATCAAGATGTCCCTTGAGTGTGGTATCTAGTGATGACTGACAACTGTCATTAAGCACTACTCCTCAAACGACAAGGCTCATTTTGTTAACAGGATTGCATGGATTCAGCCTGCAATCTCAGAAGGGGGAAAAAATGCCATATGTTCACACAGGATTTATATAATATCTCCTTTTGCAGTCCCTGTAATTCAGTAGCCCAAAAAAATTAAGAACATATAATGATACTATCCATATATTTCATATATATTTTTGTTGATTTGCTTTTAAGTGTGCTGTCAAAGAGAAGTATGTTTGATCTGATTCAGGCTGTTTTCTTTCACTAAATGTTATCCAAGTCACTTCAAGTTGTCTGAGCAAATGAAATAGAGGTGAAATGTCAATGGAGAATAGGTTTCTGAAAAGTTACTCTTTTACGGTAAAGGGGTGATGGTGGTTGTGGAAAGCAAATATAATGATCCAGAGAGAAAATGGCAGAATGAATCCTTTCCACACAGACATTGCAATTTTTCCTCTACAGTTATGGCTTCTTTTTGTTCACACTCTTCTAGGAAGGCCCTATGAAAGCAGTATTAATTTCAGTTTTTCCCGGTCACCTTCCTATCCTGTGTTGAACGATGCTGTGATGACAACATTTCAACACCACCAACTGAAATCAGCGCTGCTATGAATTAAACTACTTATTAAGTTAGAGAAGTCAGGGATTCATCAGACATCAGACACATGCCAGAAGTAGTAAGTCTTTTGTTCAGGCTTGAAAGGATGCAGAAATATAAGCAAATCACCTCCACCAGCTTCCCTTCCCCAGAGTTGCAAACAAGGCATATGGTGACATGTCAGGAGCTGGCGATGCTGAAAGAGGGGAAATGACTTTCAGCGAAGAGCTTCTTGCCTCTGTTTGCAGGGCTGAAGCTTACATTTCTCCTTGCTTTGGTCTAGACCCCCTCCATGTCCTTGCCCCAGCTACCCTGCCTGGCTCTGGCAGCCAGGACAGCCTGGAACATCCTTTGTGTGGGTAATGGAGCAAACCCACATTGGGTGCTCTCATGCAGCACCTCAGTACATTGATGTTTTTCTGCCTCAGGGCCGTGTCCTTTGCATCTCTGCGCAAGCTGCACCATACACAAAGATAAAAGTCAAGTGAGGAGCATTTCTCTGCAAAGATTTTGGTATCAGGATGGAATGCTGCTGGAATAAAGAAAGTAATTTGTTTTCCTGAATGCAGTCCAGCTCTGACAAGGCAAGGAGTCACTCCAAAACATACAGGTACCTCCATCAGCTGAGACTACTGCACCAGGAATTTTGTAGGCCTTTAGGATCATTTTCTTCCCTACTCTGTGTGAAATAGTGCTCACATTAAGCCAGCATTCACTTTTGGGCTTAGCCCAGTTATTCTTCTGAAAGTAGTTGTTTCTCTCCTCCCTGTCACTGAGGTACTGGGAGGAATTAGGGACAAGATGAGGGTGTCTGGGCTCATGACTGTAAGTGTGAAGACTGGCACACTAAGAAGTCCATCTAGATATGGATAACCACACTTTGGGCTGGCTGCAGTAGAACTTTGTGTGCTCTGGAAATAACCAGGGATGAGAGCAGCTTTATGATCATGTCTCCAGAAGCATTGTGTCTACAGGGATCTGTCTCTGGGTACTCCTACATTTTCTTTCTTTGCTCTTCATCAAATCCATGAGACTTTTGCTTCATCCATGAGCAGAAACAGATGATTTTCATCGTGCATGCAGCGATGAGTGTGACTGGTAATATTTACTCTGCCCGATGTTTCCTTCTCTATTTTAGAGAGCATCCCTGAAGGAGTGTAGGAACAGCAATGGACCTTCTGCTGCTGTCTCCAGAGAGAGGAATGGTTTTGCAGACATTTACATTTTGGCTAAAGGAAACCCCAGCATCACCTGCAGTGCTGTGCACTCACTTTCTAGCAAGGGGCTCAGACAATAGTCTTTTCCTGATGCCAACACAGATTTGTCCTTTGCCTCTCTTCCTGCATTCCAAGGACAAGTCTGAAGGTAACCAGAGAAGGCTTTCTCCTCTCCAAGCCGGAAGGCATTTGGGGACAGTGCTGGGATCCAAAGCCAGCATGTGGCCTCTCTGTGTGTGAGATGTGAGGTTCAACATCAGGAAGAAAATCCTCATGGGTTCCTGTGCCTGGGTCTTATTACAAAATTAAGTCATTACATTTTCTGCTTTCTGTGTGTTTAGATTTTTAAAAGGCACAAGCACTTTCTGGTTTCAAAGTGAGAAGCAATAAGTACAATGGTACCAGAAGTTGCTTTTGAGTGTTATTGTCTTTATTTTCAAGCAGAGTGTTTTAGCTTCTATATAAGGACACATTGCCAGATTTCCCTATACAAGATATACAAGCTACCTGTGGCTCTGCACCATTGCCTTCTCTCTGACTTCACTGTGTATAGGTGAGACCATTATTTTCACAATGTACAAATATATTTTCACAATGTACAAAGCTTATTGGTATAGTGAGAATTTCCAGTGATTAATGATGGAAAAGTGAGACATGGATCCCTTGCTGAGATGTCACCATGCTCTAGCAACAGCAATAACTCGCTTTGCTACTATGTGCAAAGTGGTTTGTTGTTCTAAGAGCGTTTAAGTGTTTTGCTGTTCAAATATTATGAAGGTTGTTTTATTCAGATATACTGGTCAAAATCACTTGAGCACTCTGTTGTTCTCAGCCCGAGGCTTCTCACTGCTCAACGTGGAGCTGGAGGGGTATTTTTCTTTTTTTTGCATTATCTGCAAGGCAGGAATGCTCTGGCAGCAGGAATACAACAGTACCACATCTCAACTGAAAGGCAATCAGTCTTTAAAATTGATCTGGCATGACGCAAAGTGCTTGGATTTTTGGAAAAAGGAACAATAAACTCTGTTGGGGGACCCACAGCCACTCATTTTGTCTTAAGATTAAAAATTTAAGGTTGGGATTACTACCACTTAAATTTAGCTTTTCAGGAATCAGGCATCTAATTTAAGATTGGATGCCATGTTGGCTACCTGTCTGGTCAGAGGAAAGATGGGTTGCCAAAATATGGTTCACTCCTCTGAAGACAGCTGCCAGAGTAGATGGGATGGCTTGCCCTCTGTTCCTGCCTTTCTTTGTAGTTCATTTGAATCTTAAGGTAAACACCAACCTTTCAGATGGCTTTGAGGGGAATTCACTCCAAAGTGTTCAAAGTTGCTGTAGAAGACTTCTCTCTGAGGTGAAGAACTGGTATTTTCTCCATGTGATTATGTTGTTGGGGTGTGTTTTTTTGACCAGCATGCTTAAAGCAAATGTGAAACCTGTTAAGAACTAACAGATGGGGATTTTTCTGGCTTGGTTTGTTTTTTTCTAACGTGTGTCAGTATTTTCCAAGGGAGGTGTTTGATGTGAGACAGGCTCTTATGTCAGGAAATGTTTGTACTGATCCCTCAGAACACAGAATCCTGGTTCCCCCTCAGGGCAGAGAAGGTGGTCACAGACCTGAGAGCAGGAGGGTAAAAGAACAGAGTCTTGGCATGTCCTCTGCCACTTGCTCACGAAATAAGTCTACCCAATACTTAATTTGGTAGATTAACAAAAGAAGCCATCCCTGCAGAGCTGGAAACAAGCTTCCTTATGCCATTTGCCAACAAGTCTCTACAGGACCTAATTTAGCATATTCATTTGTTCACAAAAGTGCTTGAAGAACAACAAACACGTCCTGTACAAAGACAAAGAAACTATTCCCACACTTTGTCAATCAAATTAATCATAAAGGTAACTGTATCCTTCCTTGCTTTATTTCCACACGTATATCTGATTCTGTATGAGTGAGAGTACCCATAAAACTAACTCTTAACCAAAATACCCCAAATGTCTATCACTAGAAGACTCCATCAAATGCCAATTAATTCCACAACCATGCAAAATGTCTCGAGGGCCAAGCACCAGGTAATAGCACTCGCAGGCAATAGATATGGGAAAAAGAAACACCTGGCTTTACTCATGCACACACATATATACTTTTATAAATATAGATTTTGATATATTTATTTTTTTATGTTCACCTCTCTGATCAGTACTTTTCCTTGGCTGCAGTACAGCTGAAGAGGAAGTGGATGCCCAGACTCTCTCAAGAGGATTTAAGTGATCAATACAAGACAAAAGCATCCATCACACATTGCTTCACCTTACACAAATTCTGATAGTGAGTTAAGGTCACAAATGGGAAGAGACTATCCCCATGGGCCTTCTGATAGATCTGGTCACCTACTGTGTGAGAAAAGGGCAAGGGTGTTTCAGAGTCCCTGTTCTCCACAGCTGCAAAGCCAGGACTCAGTCTAAAAATGTGAGAAAAAAAAAACAGAGCTGCACCTAGACCTGCCACACCACAGATCTTAAAAGCAGAAACCATGCTGAAACATCTTAGATGGACTTAAACCAACCACTTGAGCTTCGTATTTAGAACAGGCCTCCTGAACAGTTCACTGATTTCCTGAATTTAGTTGCCAGAGCAGGTGCTTAAGCCTGATTTTCAAGGTCACGCTGTGCATGACCCAATGGCTGCTTTATGGCCACAGGGAGATGTCATCTCCCCACCCTTGGCCAGTAGAAGTCAGCCCCACGCACAGAGCACACAGCGCAGATTTTCCCAGGAGTAGATGGACTCCTATGGGATGTGTCCCTGTGTGTCTCAGCACAGGCCAATAAAGTACTGAGAAGTTGTGCTTAGTTTCCACACATAAACATCCTGGGATTAATGATGTTCTTGGGATTAAGCATGTGCAAAAATATTTTGCCCGAAGAAGGAAAAGAAAGAGTGTGAGAATGGAGGTCAATGATGAGGAGACAGATGCACACTCTGCTAGCTGCTTAAAGAAAACAAAATATTCAGAACAAGATTAGACACATGCTGCCCAAACTATTCAGCTACTTGTTCATCAACCTGTAAAACATTGCATCAAATCCTGTTAAACTAATTGGAAAGTATTTTTAAAATGGGAAGACTACCCTCACCTTTTAATTTTTTTTTTCTAGTAACTTCCAAGTCTATAGAGATCTCATCTCTACTGTCACTTTAAGTGCTTATTTATATTTGCTAGCAAGTAAATCCATTTTAAGAAATTACCTGCCTTTAGCTCAAAGGGTTGAATAAAAGGCTTAAATGCCAAAAAAATCAGCACAGTCATTAATTTGTCAACATTCCCTGATACAGCAAGCCTGTGATGCATCACTTGGATGTTCACTGTGGAGAAGGAACGGCATCGCAGACAGTGAAATGAAACTGAATCTAACAATGCATGCCAGCAGCAAAAAGAAAAAAAAGAAAAAAAAATTGCTTTGCAGAAGAATTCATAACCAAACTGTTTAAAATGTTTCTTCAAACCAGTACAGGTGTCAGCCACCTTCTTGTTATTCTTGGTACAAGCTGCTACAGGCTGTTGTTTATTTAAGGGTTCAACTGCAGAAAAGGAAAAACAAATGTGGGGAAAAAAAACCACCTCACCACTTCACATACGAAAGTTCAAATTCTACAAAATATTGCCAATGGCTTAGAAAATACAGTTGACACAATGGTGGCACACGGGTTCTTGTGTACTTTCAGGAGGATACACACTGCTGCCGTAGCTCACCAGGCAGGGGAGGGACAGTCCGGTGCTGGTGAAACCACGGCAAACACATGATGCTCAACTCTGCACTGATCTTTCACCTCTGTACCTGTCTGAGTACCTGGACAGTATGTAAGGACTAAGCCAAAACCAGACGTTAGAATGAGCAGGGTAGTGTTGGTAAATGGCTGCATTTTAACGAGAATATATTGCCTTAATCCCTGAGTTTATGAATTGCTTTGCTACATGTTCTTCTTTATTGCTCTTCTCCATCCTACAGGCTGCAAGCTACTCTTAGTTAATACTCTTGCACTTCCCTGCTCACACTGTTTTTCTCATGTCTTTTTTAACCTGACTCATATTTACAATATTCTAGACTCGGATGTGATTAAGAGTCACCAGATGGTATTACTGGAGATGGCTTTGCTGATCTTATTTAAACTGGCTTATTTGAGACCAGTTTCTTCCTGAAGAAATGTTTACGGCCAAGTGTGATACATTGCCAGTCTCGGTTGTGAAGAGGTTGAAGAGTAAAATCTATTTTGTGTAAATGAGGTTGTTTTTTTCAAGACTGATATGTGGGTTTTGCCTCTTGGTTACATCTATGCAAGCGAACAGCCAGGAGCCTTGTAAATCCAAAATCAATCTGTGGAGAAGTTTGCCTATATTATTAAATTTGCTAGGATCCTATAAAGAATTGTAAAGGTCTGATACTCTTGGGAGGAGGAAAAGTCAAAGCAGCGTGAGAGCTCTGCTGGATCGCTGACAGCCTACAGGAATGTGCTGCTTTGAAAATCAGTTCTTTATCAAAAGGTTTGCAGGCATATATTGCCTGCAAAAGCTAAAATGGAAAAGCATTTTTTGTTTCATCATGCTACACACAGTAATCAGGAGTGGAACAATTCAGTCTGATGAGAGTTTTCATTCCTTTTCTTTTAGGGAAAAAAGAAAATCTGAATAGCTTTTTGTTTTTCAGTACTTGCCTTGTTCCACCACTCTAATGTACAGCTTCCACCCGCTTTCTCAGCTGCCACTTACACACTTCCTAAAGCACAGGAATATTAGTTTTTCTTACAAAAGGGAAGAGGTGTTTCATAAACAAGGAAAGGCAAGAGCTCACTTTTACTGCAGTCATTTGTCACAGAAAGGGCAGGGTGAGAGAACATGATCTTTGTTTGGTGGCATTTTTAATACCCTCGAAATACTCTAATATTCTATGTAACCAGTCTCTTCTTAAGAACTGCCTCTTGCTGCATCTACAGAGAAATCTGCGCAGTGAGCTAGGAAGCATACACACATTACGTGCCATGTTAAAGCTATGAAGAAAAAGAGATCTAGGCATATTTTCTCCAAGCTTTCATGTCCTCTTCTTGTTCTTTTTCAACAAGCCTTTAACAATCAGCTCCCTCACTGTGTCCTCCATGTCCTACATAAGGATCCTTCTGGAAAAATGAAAGATTTTCAGACCTGCTGCAACTCTCACCTGGGTAATGGGACTCTGCCCACACAGTTTAAGAGCAGCCAGGCTGTGCCCCAAGGACCTGATGTCGCAGACTCCAGAGCACATGCTGTGATCACCGAGTAGCCTCGTTTAGCAGAACAGGCAACCCATAACCTTCTCACCTCTCTCAGGAAAGCTTTGGGGCGTTTCAAGTGATGCCACGATAGTAACACTCCCAAAGTTACTTCATCATTCATCAGTTTGAAAACCGAGTTAATTAAGCGACAATAGAAAGTTTTGTGCTGCAAAGGAAACAAAAGAAGAACATTTTCTTGCCTCGAGGGGATTATTATTTAAGCCTTGATCCTGCCAAAGTTTGTGCACCTGCTCAAGTGTGTAACCAGTTCTGCCTCTGTTAGGTAATTCCCTCAGCCTGTGCCCACTGACTCTAGCCATAGTGGTATTACTTTCATGCTGAAGGTCCTGCATAAATGTTTGCAGCCTCCCTGGCACTGGATCTCAGCACTCTGGAGCATGAATAATGCCAGGGCCTGCGTGGGTTGGTGTGGAACAGCCCTGAGCATCAAATCATGGTTAACTTTCTAGCTAAGCAGAGTGGGGGGAACAAAACACCATGCTGGTGGGGAGAAGTGAGAGAGATTGGACAGAATTCACAAAGGTTATCTTCAGCTGTATAAAAATTAAGCATCTAGACTAAACTTACTGTGCAGGCTTTTAAAATGGTCGACAGAAGGAAGTCAAGAATCTTACCTAAGAGGTCAAAGTGATGGACGTACCTTGCTCCACTGATGACAGATGGAGGCTGGAAAAGCAGCTGAGATAAGAAATCCAATATTTTTAGAGGGCTAGATTTAGATGAGTCGAGTCCCACCTTTAGAGCTATGATAAAGGGAATCTGAAAGTGCACACACGGACACAAAAAAAAAAAGTTTTTGCAGACGGACAAGAATTGACACTATTGCTCCTCATCTATCTGTTGTGCCTGCAGCTGGCACCCAAGGCACCAGCCCACTGCCAATGACAGACAAAACATAAGTGAGCAGTGACACTGATGTCTGACAAAGTCTCCTTTTATTTGACCTTAAAATAATTTTAATAAATTAATAAAAATAAAATTAATAAAAACAAATCAAGCTCTTTCAAAGCAACTACACATACATAGAACAAACTCAAACGTGGTGAAACCTGTCCACTCAGTCTTTCAGATTCTGTTACTCTTTTGCTGACAGTAAACCAATTAGAAGACTTCTAGTGCTGGCTATTTTGGGAGCAGTTGTCTCTGCAACAGAAAAACCTATTACTGTCCATAGAGGCCTTGGGACGGGAATGAGAAAGGGAGGCTAGAATGAAATCAGGCTCTCTTGGGTTTCATGCTCATGATGAGCAGAAGTGAAAATAGAGAAACATAAAATCAATCCCAACACTGGCTGTGAGCTTGGAAGTAACATGGAATTCAGCTTCCTATTAATTTGCCTAGTCTATAACATTGTATTGCAAGCCTGGAATCATTTAGATTATATCAATGGAGTCAAAGTCATATAAAATTATTTGAAGAACTTAATGCAGCCTAAAGCCTGTTAAAAAAAAAAATCCCATCTGCAAGACTCCATTCTTCAGAGCTACTTTTTTTTCCTGTATTTTCCCCTTTAAATCTGAAAGAAAGGGGACCATTCATCCAAACAAAAAGCAGTTATTCAGTGTTTCATATACTGACAACATTCATCCTCAGGAAGTCTTTGTCGATTGTGCCTCGCATGTATAGTAATAAAGTAAAAGAAACACAAAACTGTGGTGTCTCCATATCCTATGGATGACATGAGACTATTGTCCTGTTACGTTTAAACAATGCACCACCACTCATGGAGAGTCTCCCCAACAACAACTACCAGTTACCAGAGGTCAACCAATCTCTTTAGCTGATTAAAAATAGCATTTCTAGACACTGCTTCATTCAGATACTGTTTCTGATCTAAAGACTAATGAATGATAGAAAATAAGGCAAATAAAATATTATATTACATTGACATAACGCATGTAAACAACAATTAACTTCTCAGTGCAAATTCTGAGATGGGTTTTTGTTTCAGTTCAAGTAGTATAATATTAGATTTGCATGTAATCTATCTGAGTGCTTCAGCTAATTTAAAAAGTGTTCAGAGTATTAATATGCATGTGTGCATACAGATTGAGAGCTTTATAAACATATGTTTAAGTAAATATACACAAGCATATAAGTAACAGCCTGAAATTACAGGCATATGAAGGTCCTTCAATTAAGAAAATCTGAATAGTTCTAATGTAGTGCAGATAACAGACATGAAAATCAAAGAAGCAAAAATGATTTCTTACTTCAATTTAGTATTTTTAGTACTAGTTTTATAAATAGTAAATGTGAGCTATAATGGGGGCTCACTAATGTTTAGCTGCCCACTAGACACACAGAAAAAAAAATGAACTTAGCTGCCTAATACTGTAAAAAATAACCTGCTGCAGTCAGCAGGACAGAGGGATGATAAAACACAGTTGGTATCCCGAGTCCCTGCTGATTCTGGCTCTGCACAACTAATAGGCTACACTCAGCCTTGGGCTGCAGCGGCTCCTGTAAAGCACAAACAATAGCTGGGATCTTGGTAGCACCAACAAGCAATCTGAGGTTTATCTTTCATATTTAACAGTTTTACAAAGCCATTTTCCTTCTACATCCTTGATTGGTCTGACATCTGCTGCTCTTCTACTGTTTTCTCTTGAACATTAACCACACATTTTTCTCTACTTTTTCTCCAGACAATTTCTTTTGCAGCATTGAGTTTTGCAACAGTTGTTCCCCAAAGCCACAAATTCTTGTTCCTTTTTCTGCAGAGCTGTCATTTAATTTGATATGGCACTTTTCATGATCTTTGACCTCCCTCTTCTCTGGCAAATTTTAATAATTTTTGCCACCATAACCCTTACAATCAGTTGTGTAGGACTTCTTCATTTCCACGTATTTATTTCCTGATATTAAAGAGCATTTTACTCCTATGTTTTGTTAAATTCAAGTTTCAAGTTCAGAGCTGTAGCATTACCTCAATGCTCCCTCAAGTTCCCCCTCGTTGCCAGGAAGCTGATCCAGGATGGAAGCTTTTCTGCTAAAATTTCTCCTTCCTGTTTCTTATATATTATAAAATAAGGGACTTCTTCCAACTGTTTTCAGGGTTATTTTTCTGTATGAACTGGACAGATGTATCCGTTAATTCCCAGATATACAGATAGTTAAACCGCTTCCAGAAGTCTGGTGATTTGAGTACTCTCTAAAACAGGCTTGGGGACTTTCGTTCTTATTCCAGCTTTGTACCCTCTTCTACCAGTCTTCACCCCTGCTCTTAGGAGTTAGCTGACATAAATTGTGACGTCTGTAAGTGAAACACCGCTATGCCATATCTCCGCTATACCCACTAGATTGGCAGAGCACGGTTCCTGCCTGGTTCAGCTGCATCAGGAAGGTCAGGAATAACTTGAGCACTCAGTGTCACTCAGCTGTTTCCCATTGTCTTCTGCTTGTACATGGGTAGTGCAGATGTGAGGGGGGAAAATAAACCCTTAAAACATATTGGGGCATTCAGAGGAACAATGCGAGTTGATTTAAACTGGCTGTGTGTTTTTATTTTCCAGCAAGATCAATCTGATGGGTAACTTAAAAAAGAAATAAATTAACCGTGATTCTGCCTGGCAGTGTATTCTAAACTCTACAAAATCTCAGAGGTCCTTCTGTTGGCTTCCTGCTGGCTCGGAGAAAGGTGAGGACCTGAGGAATGCTGTTCCCAGAAGCCTGCTGGCATTGACAGAGTGGCTGATAGGACCCACATGCTGGTTTGGCTTGACACAGAAGCAGCAAACAGGCAAAAATCAATGTTCTCCCAAGGGGAAAGGAGTCAGTTTAGTAAAAAAAAAAAAAAAAAAATCTGAACACACAAAATATGAGTTTTTTGCAGAGGCCAGAATGAGAAACCAGCAGTGCAGACAGCAGGTGGCAAGCAGTCTGGGGGATCCAGCCCTTATTTCCAGTGCTGCTTTTTGCCTGAACGCTTCTTTGTAAGGCACCTGAATTCAGTGTGACTGAGTTACACCGAGTTGAATGCAAACTTGGCTCTGTAAGAGTTAAAAAAAAAAAAAAAGGCACGTATTTCTACAAAGGTATTAAAAGTATGCTGTTGAGTAACTGGTGTGTTCCTTGCTGCCCTGGATATCTTGCTGCTGCGGCTGCCAGAGAGGGAAAGAATCCTGATCTGTCCCACAGCCAAACCCTAAAGAATTAAACCCTTTGTCTTGGGAGGTTTTCACCTTCTCAGGGTGCTCTGAAAATCTGGAGACAAATCAGAAATCGCCTTAAAAGAAATTTCCTGATGGTGTGTTACCTCTCCTGAAGATGCTTCTGTTCACAGCCTGCCTCAAAGGGAAAACACTAGTAGACAGTACTGGGCTGAAAGCTTTTAATGTCAGTCGTGGGATGTAGGTTCAACGTGGTCTCCAACTCCAGAAATAACAATTCTCGGGAGAGAGCGCTGCTCTTCTGAAAAATGGCAATCAGTCTCACATGTTAACAATGGTTATGCTGCCATTAAGGCTATGAAGGACATGAAATTTTGTGCTCGAGGGCATAAACCAGCCTCTCTGGCAGCCTTGGCAGCAGTGGAAACTTAGCAAATAAGATGATTATAATGTGATTGTCCACTGTGGGGGTCTGTGTGTCCTTCTCTGAAGCATTTGATGCCGGCCACTGCTGGAGACAGGATATCACATTGACTGGACTACTAATCTGATTTAGTATAACAGACCTTTTATTCCTATTAAGCACGTCTCAGTACAGAGTCAGCTTTCAACTACTACTGATGGCCATGAAACGCTTAATCCGCAGCCCAGTCTACTATACCTGGCACAATTCTTCTCTAAGGGAATACAAAATAGCCAAATTCTACTTGTGCCATGTCATATTTTTCAAATGAGGAATGAAATATCAGTTGTATACCTCATCAATTTCCCCCATAAATTGCTAAAGTAATGATGATGAATGATTTTGTACCTGGATGTCTAAATTCAAATGCCAGTTCTGCAAAGGAGACTTAATGGAAATAAGATTTGTGCATCTGAGTACAGGATTAGGCCCCAAAAACAGAATAGCCTTTTAAGCTTTCTATGTTGCTAGCATTCCTCTTGAACAGCATTTCCCCTTTTTCTCTTGATCTTTGGATGTGGAAAAGATTTGTTTTCAGATGTGTATACCTGTAGCACTTGCTTGGGATTTATCTGCAAGCTGATCCCAGACTCAGCCTGTGGTTATGCTTTTGCAGGGTCCCTTGTTCCAGACAACTACTGCTGACCACAACTCTCATTTCCTCTCTCTGCAAATGTGAAATTAATACTTTCATAACAGCATTTCTTAGTACATGCCAAAGAGAAAAGATCATTCTTCTGTTTTATAGTTGACCACCCTGTACTACAAATACATGACCTCACCTCTACAAAACTGGTAGGTTTTACCCCTGTCATCATATGTAGTGCAACTTCTACCAGTATCATCATTCAGCACCTCTTTTTCTTTATTTGCCCATCACAAAATCACCCTGAAATGATCTCCAGCATGTACCAGTTGTACCAGATCCTCCATTCATTTGTGTTTGGTCACCACAGATGAAAGCCAAGGGAAAAAACAATCATTAGAATGTGATATAAGTATCAGCTGTTGGGTAAACCCAGCACTATGAACCTTTCAGGACAGGACACAAATGTACTTATATTGTGCTGTGCCTAATACTGGGGCATTCTGGCCAGCAGTTATAACTGTAGATCCAAATGGATGGTAATCATAATAATCATTAAAAAGGTAATTGACATCTCTTGGTCAGTACAGCTGTGTTTCAAAGAGAGGAGCCGACCCTCATTTAAACAACATTTGGCAGAAAAGCTGACCAATTCAACTGCACACACAAAGCACTAAGGACTCAAGGTAGTCAGGACTCCTGACTCCTCCTGTACCCCCACTGCTTCACCAATACGTGATCTTTCCTCTTAATGGACTGCTAAAATAGAGGCAAAAATGCAAAACCCATAGAATCATGCTGGTTTCTTTCCTGTGGTTATGTTCTATGGATGTCTTTGTCATTATGCACCACAGAAGAGTTCCTTCATCTGAATATTAAAAAGAGCCATCTCCAGTGCAGCGGATGTGCCCTGCTGCTGCCTGCTTGCCTTGCTGACCCCTCATCCAGTTTGCCTGTGCTTGTTGCTATCTTTACTTGCCTGACTTGCTTGGGCACATGCACTTCTTGATGTTCAGAGGAAGGGTATTTCCACATAATCTTTGGCAATCCACCGTGTGAGCTGCAAAGGATTACAAAGCCCCGCTGTCTGTGTCGCCTGCTTGTAGCAGAGGAGGTGGGAAGGGCCATGCACCTCAGCAGTCACAGAGCGGCCAAGGACATAATTGTGTTGCCACCAATTTCAGTTTACATCGGGAGACAGCTGTGATGTGCAGTGCCTGTAAAGCAGTTGTGGTGCCTGTTCTCTTGCCCCTACTATAAGAGTGCTAGCGGGAAAGGTATGGGCAGGGCACCTCCTAAATTACCTGGATCACCTCGAGGGACCTGTACAGGGCTGCTGTCAGAGAAAGGCAGGTCTGCAGGATGGCCTCAGAACAGATGTTAAGAGGCTGATTAAATTTAAACTGTTGTATGTAAATTTCTTGGGGTTTGTTTATTTGATTGATTGATTGTTTTTCAGGGAAAACCCCACATTAGTAAGGTTCTAAGTATAAACTCTACTAAGCAAGATCTGTTATAATTCCTTAGTCTGTCACTGATGTAATCAGAAAGTCAGAGATACCTGAGAATGCATAATGTTTGAAATGGAGAGCCATCTTTCAAGTCTCATCTCTTTACCTCTTCTCTTGTACTTTCTCTGTCCCTCAAGGATATCCAGTCAGAGAAAGAGTAGGCGGTGCTTCAACAATTTGCTATTAATCCCACAAACACAAGACCTGTTATTCTGTTGGTGTCTAGAAGGTCTGACTGAGACTGGGGCTGTCACCGACTCCCAGAAATGTACCATCTAGGTAAATTAGGCTGACAAGAGAAGGAGTGACGTGCCTAAAGTCACACAATGCGACAGTACAGAATCGTCACAGAGGTCACACATGTAGGGCCACTTCTGTTGGCCCCCAACTCTTTTCCCAGGCATCAAACAGGGCTGCTTGCTGTCAGATCTATCTTCTGAAGTCAGTAGTTTTGTACTATTTTGGGGCAGAGTACAAAATAAAGAATTATAACCCCTGCAAGGGACAGTGTCTTGCCAGGGGTTGCCTTTGCAGTAAGAAGTCCTAAAGAGGAAAGGCAGACTCGAAATTTTAGAATTAAAGGGAACAACTCTGTCTTAATTTCCTGTGGTTTTACATGAGATTTGTCCACAAAGGAACCATCTGTCACCATCTGCTTGATTTTCTTGATTTATATTTTTTTTTTCTTGGACAGTTTCACAGTATTGGTATGTGAATGTGCCTATCCACACCCCTCTCAAAAGGCCAACTCATTTCTTCAGTAGACATGTGCCTTGTGTGGATTTTTTTTTTTGTGCGTGTGTATTTAAGCTGCAGTGCACTTTTCATCAGGCACTGCCTTTCTTTGTTGAATCCTGGTCTCCAGGAGCCACCTGGAATAAGGGATAAAACACCCATTGCACACACAGTTTCCGGTAACTTGGATCCACAACAAATGCAGAGCTCTTCAGAAAGCAAGGTGGCTTTTGAAGGGGCATTTGACATGATGAGGGAGTGCCCTTTCTCCAGGTGCTTCCAAGGTGGCAGTCATTTACAGGAGCTTTTTTTCATTATTAAAACAACACAGTTTGGGAAACAAAGAAACAAACAATTAAAAAAAAAAAAACCTCAAGAAAAACCTAAAGAATAATGTGAGAATGAGAAATATAAAAATGTTATGTACAGGCCCAGACTTGAAGATCTGGGGTGCAAAATAATTAAAACAGTAACATGAAAATATAGCATATGTACAGGGAATCTGTAGACGGACTTTTGTCAGGAACTGTAATGATAGGACAAGCGGTAACAAGACAAGGAGTAAAGCATACAAACATAAAGAGGGAAAACAGAGATATTAGGAAGAAATTCTTTACTCAGAGGGCAGTGAGGCACTGGAAAATGTTGCTCACAGAGGTTGTGGATACCCCAATCCTGGCAGTGTTCAAGGCCAGGTTGGATAAGGCCTTGACCAACCTGGTCTATTGGCAGGATGGGTTAGGACTAGATGATCTTTAAGGTCCATTCCAAACCCTAACATTTTACGGTATTTACTTTTTTTTTTTCCGGAAGCCGCCCAAGAAGACAGCGCGGGCCGACACGTCGGGAACGGCACCCGCTATGGGAGGCAGGGGCTGCGAGGGGAGCGCCTGACACCCCTGAGGGAGCCGCAGCGCCCGTAGGGGAAAAGCGCCGATTCACGTGAAGGTCGAGAGGGGAGCGGCGCCGCTGGTGCTGCGGAGCCCCCTCGGTGCCGCCCCGGCCGAGCTCCGGGAGCGCTGTGGGAGCGCGGCGAGGTCGAAGGGCTCCCGCGGCGGGGCGGGACGGGACGGGGCCCACGGAGGGCGGCTGGCCCCGCCCCGGCGGCGGTCGGCCCTGGCCGCCTACAAGCCCCATGGTGCCGCGCGGGGCGGCGGCGTGTGACGCGACGGGAGCGGGGGCGACGGAGGCGGCGGCGGAGGGTCCGTGTCTCCCCTGCCGCGTCCCCTCGCTCGGCTCGGCGGGCGCCATGTTGGCTTGAGCCGAAGATGACAGGGGGCGGCTGCGGGCGAGGATCGCGCTGAAGGAGCGGCACCTCCGGCTCGCAGCGCGGTTCTCGGGGGGTGGCCGGAGTCGCCGGCGGACGAGGCAGGGGAGGGAGGGAGGGGGGGCTGGGGAGGGGGCGCTGCGGGCCGAGAGCTGAGGCTGCGGGAGGCGGCCGCCGTCGAACGCCCCCCGGCCCCCGCCGAGCGCCGCGGGGGAGGGCTCTCCCCTCCGGCCGCCCTCCCTCCCTCCCCGGCCCGCGTCCCCGCCGGGCGCTGTTGGATGCCGCACACCGCCTAGAGGGGGCCGCAGCCCGGCGTCCTCTCCAGCGGCCCCGGGCCCACCCCGGCCCTCCCGCCTCCCTGCCCCGCCGCCCAGGGCAGGAGCCAGGTCCTGCCTGCGCGCCCGGGTCGCCTGCGCCGACTGAGGAGGTGACTTGGACGCACTATTATCCCGTGTGAATCATCCCGTCGTCATTTGTCGAGGCTGAGAGAGAAGGCAGAGGGAGAGAAGGGGGGAAAAAGCCCGCACGCAGCTCATGTGGCGGTGTAGTCCTGCTGCCTGGTCTACCTGGCACCGCTGCTGCTGCTGCTGCCGCCGCTGACAGGCATCTGCTGCCATCTCTGGTCTCCCGCTGGCTCCTCCGGTCCAGCCCGGCACCGCTGCCCCTGGATATTCCTGCTCCTCAGCCGGCCGCCTTCCCCGCTGCTTATCGGGCACCTCTTTCGCGTAGGGGACGTGGAAGCTGCTGCCTCCGATACTGACACCGGTTTTGCATCTTGAAGATCTCCGGCGGGCTGCTCTTGGTGCTGCTGCCTTTTTTTTTTTTTTTTTAAAGTTGATTTTAAGCCATTTAGGGTAACATCAAAATGTCCAGCAGCGTTCCAGCTGATATGGTGAGTCTTGTACTGTTTATTTAATAGTTTTATTATAGAATAACGTTTATTTCAGCCTGTTTTTGACAGAGAACATGGAAAGAAGAGGGGCGTGGGAAGAAAAAAAGGTCTTGGTGGCATATTTAAGGAACATAAAGTACCCAGTTAATTACCTTCCCCCTCCCGCCCCAGATGCTGGTTCTGCTTCGCTTTTTGATGGTGGAGTGGGAGATCTGCAGCCTCGCCTCCCGTGTAGCAAGGGAAGGGGGATGCCAGACTCCCTTACCTATGGCAGTCAGTACCTGAGTGCTCACGCTTGGGTCGTGTAGCACTGCTCTTCAGCTCTGTCGAGCATTTTTTGGAGGGAGATAAATATGAAGCAGAGCATTCGGGATGAATTGCTCGGCCCATTCCTTTCTTTCCTTTCTTTCCTTTCTTTCCTTTCTTTCCTTTCTTTCCTTTCTTTCCTTTCTTTCCTTTCTTTCCTTTCTTTCCTTTCTTTCCTTTCTTTCCTTTCTTTCCTTTCTTTCCTTTCTTTCCTTTCTAAACCTCTTAAACTTGGCTTGTGTCTTGCCAACGCTTTGTCTTCCGATGTTGGTGGGAAATTAATCTCTGCACTTGCTGACGGCTCAAGAGCGAGAGAAATTTTCATGCGCTTTATTTTCATGGCGAGGTCCTTTGTGCACTAGCTGCAATCTGGACATTTTTCAAGGGCACTCCTAGTACTTCTTATGGCGGACTGTACTTCAGCTTGTATTGGATATTCGGCTCGGTACATTTGAAATAGGAAGGTATAACAGAGCATGAGGAGGTAGGGTGAATCAGGTGTGCTAGGTAATGTTCCGTTCAGCACGACTTTCTCCATTTGTATGTATTTCCGTAAACCAGGATATATTTTCGTAAGTCACTTAATCGGAAAAAACACCCGCGAACTTGTAGCTGCAGTTTGTTATGTTAATTCTTTATTCTTACAGCAGAATCTTTTCACGTGTCTCCACACGGCTGTTCACATTTAAAGGGACTTTTTTTCCTCCCCAAAAGCAGAGGACTTGTCTCTGCTTTTTTTTTTTTTTTTTTCCAATTTCAGGATGAAGTTCTGTTTTGCAGGTAAAACCTGCCCCGGTAGTGATAAGAATAAAAACGAGTAGCCCTTGTGTAAGTCATTGATGTATAGTTAATTGGGATATGTATGGCAAGTGAGCTCTTGGAATAATGGTATCTGTTTAGTTACTTGCTTTCAGTGTTTCCTTCACAGCTTTTGTACAGCAGTCACAATGAGTGAATTTTGACCAAAGAAAGCAGAAACAGTAAGATACAGAGGATGATCAAACAACAGTCATAAGCTTACAGTTTTTTACTTTTCTTCCCCCTGCTTTCTCAAATACTGTAAATAAATTTTGCCTCCCCTGGATGAAAAGAGCGATGAAAGGATTTAAACTCAGAGGCAATAAGATCCTCCGCTATCAGTTTTCACGTATTTCTTTTTAGTCTCTCTCTCTCTCTGACTGTTAGAGCCTTTTGAACACCCTTCTCTCCTGCACGTGGCTGTCTAGCGTTATATCACAGAAATCCTCGCCTGGGCTGTGGAGGATTAGGTGCAAATCTCTCAGTGCTGCTTTTTAAGTTGCTTGGAGGAGTCCCTTGACTGTGACATGAAGCACACTCCTCTTCCCTGTCACCCTGGGCTGAGCTGCCACCTCCGTGCTCCTCCTAGGGCCTGCCTGCCTGAGAGTTCCGGTGCTGCCACTAGGCTTGTAATGCTTGACATTTTGTACAAAGTACACAGATTTTAAGATAGGCAAAATACAGTTTTTTTAAATGGAAACTATTGCCTTCTGTTGTTACAGCGTAATGAGAATACCACTGCTGAGGATAGCTGGGCCTAGTGCTGCTCTGTTTACTCAAATCAGGAAGAAGCTTGTTATACATAGTGATGTTTAAATATTGAGTCATTATAAAAACATTTGAATGAAGATGTTACCAATGTCGGTAGAATTTAACTAAATAAATAGATATTTTCTGGCCTGTCATGGGATCATTTTTCTCTTAGTTTCTGCATTATTAGATGCAGTTTCTCTCTGAAAGTTTGAAGTGCATTGTAGAAATTCCAGTTATTAATTAGAACTAATAAATATTACTTTGTGAAAAGATGGCTTGAAAACTCATTTTTGGTCTCCTTTTGTCACCATCCTTCATATATGAAAGGAGCTTGTTTAGGAAGGAAAATGGGATTGCCATTTGTTAGCTATTTGAAGAGGAGCCCTTACCAGGCTGTCACCATGTTTATATATGTTTTTATTTAGTGTAGGATTTTGCAGTTTGCATTTCTCTTACCCACCCACTGTGTAATTTGCATTTGCAAAAAATTGATTTCCCATTTCTGTAGGAGCTGGCATGAGTGTGGTGCAGTGTCATTTTATGAAGGCTCCATTTACTTAGTTGTCATGGGTTGAAAATCTGCTATAATACATAAGTCTTATAATAATAATGTTTGAAACTGTTTATGTCAGATTCATGAATTAACCTGCTCATAATAATAATAATAATAATAATATTATAATTGCTGCTTCTTAAAAATGTTAATTTGTCTTCCTGTCCCATCTTTGAGAAAATTTACTATGAATTTATGTAAAGCAATTCAATCTGATTTTCAGTAAGCTTTGTATTCTGAGTAGACATGATTTGACCCAGTCTCCTGTTCTCTGACATTGAGTTGACTTGTTTCCAGAACTACAGCAGTTTTTGCCAGCTAACCATTTCAACATCACTTCTTAAATAATTAACACAGTACTTTATCATTTGCATTCCACTAATAAATTGGATAGTGACACACCACATTCCGGATATTGTAAGTTTGTGGTGCATTATTCCTTAGCAATGTGTGCTACTTACAGCTTAAAACTCCACTCCTGGAATGAAACCTGCTAATATTGACCTCTCTACCCAAGTAGTTTCATTAACTTCGTTAGGACTAGACATGTCTGGGGCAGTTCTTGAAGACTAAACTGCCTATCTAGAGCCTGATTTTGCTCAATTTTTCACATAAGCACTGATGACTGTAGTGGCAGCAGGGCTCCTCTGATTATGTTCAGTAATTTAATCAGGTAATTTATCAGTTTTACCATTTGGTAGCAGTTAGAGTTTGACTGTGAATAACAGCAGGGCTGTTTGCAAGTTGTATTTCTTTTGTAGTGATAAATAGACATGCAGTGGTTTATGGACTTGTGAAATTAATCACACTGGATTTTTGAGTGGACCAAATGAAAATGATTTGATATTTTTTTGAACACTGTAGCTGACAATTTTAAAGCAATCTATGAAAAACTTGCACTCAGTCAAGAAGTTATTACTCAATTGAATAATCCCCTTTATTTTAGTGGAGTTATCACCAGAATCTGAGAAGCTTTCTCTCTGTATTCTGTGTGCCTGTGATACTTCTCCTTATAGTTAGAATTCTTCAGGGATTTTAGGAGTCCACAGAAAGCCGCCTGCATGACTAAAAAGTATTAACGGTGTCCACCGTTTCCTGTAGTCAGTGTGTTTTATGTAGGTATGAAAAGAGTCTGCCAGAACTTTCTTTCTGGGCAGTTCTTTGCATGCCCTCTGGAACCAATTCTTTTTCTGTCTTAGTAGTAAGAGAGGGTGATGCTTTTTGCTCATGCTGGGGTTTTTATTGTTGGTTTGTTTTCTTGTTGGTTTGTTGGGTTTTTCTGCATTTGGTAAACAGCAAAATGCTGGAATCTACCAAACAAATAAAGGTTTTAATTTTTAATGTGCGCAGCTCTTCAATCCATATGCTGTACTTAAGAGATGTAGGTGGTATAGGAGACATTATTTTTAAGAAAACTGAATGTTTGGTGCGAGACATTTGCAGACATAAGAGAGCATGGAGTATATGGTCTAAAATGCTTATATGTGATCAATGTTAAACGGGGCCAATAGGTGGAAGAAGAATAACAAAGAGAAACCCTGCTCAGTTCACTCCTTGTTAGTGTCAACATCTTTAGTGGAAATGTGTATGTGCATCTTCTTTTTTAGGAAATGTAATACAGAATGTTGATGAATGGTTGAACATATATAGGGACTTCCTTTTTAATACATATTAATGGAGGCTAACAGTGGAAAAGGATGGACATGAAAGTGATGCTGCATCAGTAAGGGAATTTTGGCATCCAAGAATAAGGTTCAGATATGAGAGACTTAAAGGAGTAGCTGGTTGTATGGCAGCTGAGTTTTGTTGTCCATCATTCAGTGTAAACAATGATTTCATTTAAGAATAATAGGTGCAGTCGCATTATAATGCACTTGGAACATAGAAAATAATTTGTTCATTATATCATTTTAATGTATCAGAACAAAATATGAGAAGTCCTACATCTCTGTTCTTCTGTTTTAAATGCTTTTACGTTTGCCTTCAGTAGATCCTTTTTGTGGTTTGAAAATTATCATATTCCTAGTAGCCTTTGTGCGTAATAGTCTTAAGTTAGTCCCTTACAACTTTTTAGCAATAAAAGTATGATTATTTCACTGTATTTTTGTATCCCCCACATGTTGAAAGTTCTAATTCATTACATTCTGTGATAAAAATAGCTAATTAAGTTTTTCTGTATGGATATTTTTCCTTCCCTTTTTTGATTTTTTTCTCCCCACAATTGTTTGCTGATTGTAACAGAAATGAGTAGCCTATCTTTTGCCATTCTCAGTGTTTGTTTTGTGTTTGTTTTTCTCCTCTTGAAGAAGGAATTGGTGGGGTCTGTGTTAGAAAGAAGAGCTTGAAGAAGCTGCTTTCTGACTCCTTATATATTGAGCCAATATATAAGCCAGTTGAGCCTTTGTAGCATATTGCAGTGCTGCTTGTAATGAAATGAAGAACCTCTTTCTCTGTTATCTGAAGCAGTGGCCAGGGATAATCTTACCAAAGCTCATCTTCAGTGTGTATATATTTGGGTATACTCCAAAATGATTTGTATTTATCTTTTCCCCACCCACCTTTTTTTTTGTTTCACAGATTAAAAAATGGTTTACCTATTTATCTAACAACAAAAAGAAACATCTTAGCAACAACTGACATTTTTAGGTATGGCACTGTAGCAGAAACTTTGTAACATACTAATATATCTGACATGTTCTGAAACAATGTTTGCATGACCTTCATCTCATTTTCTTCGGGGATGAGCAGCTGTAGCCTGTGGATTGATCCTTACTCTGAGCCCTGGTGCAGCTCTGTACTTCAGACAGAAGTGTAGGATGATGGTATAAACTGTTCCTTCCTTCCTGCCACCCACCCTTGTTGTTACCTGAACTGGTTTTTTTCTGCTCTTATTGTCTAACTTCATTATATACTGGAGGGGATGTATACTGAAGGAGATTTAACTCCTCCCATGTTGGGAATGCTGGGAAGTAGCTGCTGGCAGGTTCTAGCAGGACTGAGAGGCAAAAAACAAATGCTGAGTATATGCGAGTGTAGGAAAATGATTATATCTACATCAGGAATGCTCAATTCTGCATGTTAAAAAATTGGCAGACGTCA
Source organism: Eulacestoma nigropectus (assembly GCA_013397775.1). Lineage (NCBI taxonomy): Eukaryota > Metazoa > Chordata > Aves > Passeriformes > Eulacestoma > Eulacestoma nigropectus. Next base: position 211,495 of record VZTE01002530.1, read on the forward strand.
TCTGGTAACTGGACAGGTCAGTCAGGGCCTGAATGGGGACAAGTTGCATCTCTCAGATGTGGAATTAGAGACAATGTCAGGTATCTGTAGTCTGTGTTTCACTGTGGAGCTTATGACTGCTTTCTGCATATCTAAACCTAAATCTTTGATCATTTGAAGCCCATATCTCACTTCCTTGGTTTGGCTTAAGGCTGCAGTAGGAACTTAGCCTGTCTGAATGTGGTCCTTGCACGGGACTTGGTAAGCAATACTTTCATGATACTATAAACAAAATGACTAAAGGCATGCTTTACTATTTTTTTTTAGTTGAGAGTTCCTCCTAGGTATAATTTTGTGAATGTTGAAAGCCATGGTCATGGTATTTGTAGTCAGTGGGATTTACTTGTTTTATGCTTCTGGTCAGTCAGCTTTGTTACTCAGTAAAACTCAGAATGTAAACTTTTGGAGATGTCTCTGTATCTGCTTATGCAATAGTGAACAGAATGGAGACCTCCGTTCTGACTCAGCCTGTGAGTGCTACACTAGCTTGCAGGAATCCAGAAATATCTGGAATGTGACTAATCATTCTTGTGGTTTTATGTAAAAGAGATAATTCAGCTTATTTTCAGTGTCTTCCGAGTACGGTGTTGGATCCACTAGGTTGATTATTTCTTATTCTGAGTATGGTGAGAGACATTGCTGCTGATCAGTATTCTTTTTCACATTAAATCTGTTTTTACAGCAATTAGTTGAGCCTACTAAAGTAGCAAGCCTTTCCTGCCACAATTTTGCACGGGTAGACTTTAGCTCATCGTAATTGTTAAAGGGATATTACTGAGTGTGCTGTTTTCATTTTAGAAGCATTGGAAAATGAGCAGCATGTCAATGAGAAATTTTAATGTCATTATGCTAATATCAAATCTAAACTTCAAGACCCCAGCTCTTCACCAATTTTTACATAATTTAGAGATCTGTCTTTTGGAATTCAATTTTTGTGGAAAATTATTCTGTAAATTCTTCTAGAAGGACAGTCTTTAATTTTTGACAGCTTCAGTTATACATATGTTGCAGAACATCTTAAAGCAATGACTGAAACATTTTTCATTTGGTATACCTCCAGACAAATATAAAGTCACAGGTGTACTACTAAGTGTTGAAAGCACTGATTCTAAGGAAGGAGTGAGGAAAAAAGGCATGAATAATCAAGACTTTGCAAGAATTGGTAAAAGAAAGGTTGCTGAGACATCAGTGAGGTTCTGCAAATAGCATTGTACACCTCAGTATCTGAAAAGAAATTTGAAGTAGGAGAAAAGTTGCTATAAAAGCTTTCTAACAATGAAGATAAATTATTTAGGAGTCTGTTTGGTTTTGAGAGCAATACTTAAAGAAAAAGTTGAGACCTTCTTATTAGTAGGTCTGCTGAACCTGAAAAGTATAGTTCTGCTGAAATACTTAAATGTTGCAGCTGACTACTCTTAGATATTTGTGGAAATTTGGTGTATTTTGTGGTCGCTAACTGGGATTGTGTTTAGCTCCTTGACAGAGGATAAATTTATTGCTGCTTGTAAACCATCCACAGTGAAGGCCTCCTCTCAGTTTGTAGTAAGACTCTGCACATATAATAAAATGTGATTTAAAAAAATAGTGTACATTTTCCACAGATAGAAACGTTGTGTAAAATGAAGATTTGGCAGGTTGCACAACTCTGACACTGCCATCAGCGTCTTGGAGTTTTTTTTCTTACTTTCTGTAAAGAAATTTGAAAATAGCTTGCCAGTGACAGGACTACATTTGTGGGTTTGTTTTGGTTTGGCTGCTTGCTTAAAATTATTTGGGAGATTCAGTTAAGCGTTGAATGGAAGGCTTGTGGCAGAGTTTAGCTGAGACTTTATTCCATAACACTGTCATTATGGAGACAGAAGCAAGCAAGAAACTCCTTGAGTTTTAGTGTATCCCATAGAAATTAGCCAAGTAAAACCAGACATTCTGTCTAGGAGCCTGGTAGGTTTGTTTTACTGCTACCTAATAAAGAATCTGTGCCTTAGTGGGATGGAGGTACCAAAATGACACTTGATGTTCACACAAGGGATGCAAACTGGAAATGTTTGTGTTGGTGTCTACCTGCTGTGATGGTTTTGGCCTCTCTGAGGGCTGGTCTAATTTATGTCAAGGGCTTGGACCACTGCTGAGGAACAAAAGTGGGCTTAGCCTGGCTTTTTAACTGCAGCTGAGGATCTGGATTTTAGTCTGTGAATCAACTGACAGTTTGGGTGAAAATGAAAGCTAAGCTCCTTTTCTTTTTCTTTTTTTTTTTTTTTTCAAAGGTAGTCCTGAGCTCTTCTGTAAGCTCTTTTATGGTCGTCATTATGCAATATTAACTGTTTCATGTTGCATAAGAAATTATCTCAAGCACTTGATAAAAGTGGGGTACCAATTTCAAAATAAACAGAAGGAACCTATGTGTGTTCTTCTTTGAGACTGAGAAGAACAGTGTATTTCATCTCAAAAAGAACAGCACTTCAAAGCCATATACTGTAGCATTGATTGGTATCTCCTCAGTGAAGTTGTGATGTTGTAATGCTTTGTGGTCTGGCAGAGATCCACATCACCATAATCTGTTTCTGATGCTTAATATATACTCTAGATGATACTACCTAATCTGTCCCCAGAATCTGACATATGTTTTTAATATAGAAAAATAATGGAATAGTGATAAAATAGTGAAGTGCAGTGCTAGTCAAAAATCTTTCATAGATGAGGTTGTAAATTCAGGATTCTCTTCTTAAAAGTAGATTAGTGCCAATCTACATGTGAATATATGTGGCATATACTAGTAAGGCTCAGGAAACTCATTATAAATTACATTACTATAAAGTAGTTGTTCTAAAATAGCATTTCTTTTCAGTATTTCTTTGACGATTAAACATTACCCAAGATTTTTTAGGCATGCTTACCTTTTATATACTATAAGAGAGTAACTGTGTGCTTTTAAACTCTGAAATACCTAGTTGCAGTATTTTCTTCAATTTATAGAATTCATATTTGTATGGGTAGTAACATCAAAATAAAGCTAATTCTTGGAATAGTGCTTGGTGGTTGTATTTGATGCACAACACTTTACTTAGGGCATATTAAATTGAATATTTACATCACATTTTGCCTGTGAATTTAAATGCTTTTAATCTGTGCATCATAACAGTTGTGTGGTGTGACAGTGAAAGCTTAACTCTCACTTCTGAATCTGGGTTACTGATCTGTGATGCAAACAAACTTTATTGGACTTGCAAGTTTTAGTGATTTATACTTTTCGTACTTGTATAGGTATTTTTTGGCAATAACCCCCAAACTTGCAAAAGGCTTAATTAAAGTATTTTAGGTGTGGAGAATAAATCCACATTTGCTGAGTCCATATGATTCAATGGTAATGAAGTTAACTTGAAGTCCAACACAAATTAATAACTTCCACATACCCATATTACAACACCTAAGTGGAGTAATGTTTGACATGAATATTCAAAGATTTTATACCAAAATATGCCATAATGTGTATTCTTAATACTGTGGATTTCCAAGAAAAGGTGTTTTAAAGACCACCTATATAATTTAAAGATATGTTAAATATTTTATGTAAGCTCAGCTCTATGCTAGTTCATTTCAATCTCAAGAAAGTAGGAAGGGAAGCTTTTATATCAAAAAAATAATTATACTAGTGGGTATTTCTAGTTGTCTAGACGTAAGATTGGGGTTTTTGGGTGCAATATGCTAGGTCTGGCACCAAGAGAACAGCTTGTTACTGAGATATTTGACTTTGTTTTGAGGATCTTATTTTCGTAACTAATGGCAAGATAGCTAGGAGCTCTTAATAAAGAAAAACTGCAACTGGGTTTGATTCCTGTCTGCTTACTGCATCTGGCCAGTATATTTCTATACAACTCGTGATTTCATGTAAGTCTGCAAATGGATAATTTTTTTTTCAAATTACATATGTTTCAAATTATTTGGAGATTCAAAATAGCCGTCGTAGTGGAATGCTTGGCAAACTGTGAGCAAGGTTGTGATGAGGGCTCTGGTGAAAGTGGCAGCAGGTATTTGCAAAATTGTTTTAATTTGGAGAGGGTCGCCTTTGAATTGTTTCTTCTCACTAGGAAGGGAGAAGGTGGTTCGAGGGATAGCCAGGAAAATCCCTACGGAGAGCTGCAGTGCAGTTGCACAATACTTCTTGTTCCAGCATTCTCATGCAGGCACTTGATGATCCCAGCATATGTGCTCCTTGCACTAAACTGCAGGAGTAAGGAGTGCAAAGTTCTTAAGGGCGAAGTTTTGGTGGGGGTGGACTCCAGAAACACAGCTGTAACTTTCCCTGAATTAACTATGAAGACTGAAATATCTCTCTACAAAGAGCCTGGCATTTTTAAGCCGAGATTGTCTTTCAGTACAAATTTTGTGGCTTTCAATTTTATCTTGTATGTTTTGCTGCTGTGAGTGTGGTGTATGTACCATAGCGCACTCTGTGGCATACATGGAAAATCCATATTGAGGGAACTCCCTCGACTTGTTAAATGAAGTACAACCGGTCCTAAATACCTGACTGTTCAACAATATTTATCCATTCTGTGGTGTAAATGCATAATTGTCTCTTCTTCCAGGACCATGTGCTTTTGCCCCTCCCCTTACTCAGCACCTCCTCATTGTTCAGAGACTGGATCAGTGTCCTATCTTCCTGTACTGTTCAAACTTTTTTGGAAGATAGGTCTTAATCTTCAGCCTTCCTGTGATACTAGTCTTCTTAAAAAGTACTTAATAAAAATCCATTTATTTTTGGAAAGAAGGTTATTATTTATCAAAAATGGCGGATGTTGTGGAAATGTAGTTTCACTCAAATATACTCTTTTGCTAGATAGCTCTGCAGCAGAGCTACAGGGAATAACATCTTACAGTTTGAATTGCGGCGAGTCAAGATTCAAACAAGGCCAAGATTTCTTGTGGTTTTTTGTGGTTTGTTTTTTTAAATGACATTTCATATTTTAGTCAAATTCTGTTGAAATTTTTCAAGCCAGCTCTCGTCTGGTGCATCTTCTGTGCCTGTCAGTCTCAGTTGTTTAGAGCATGACTGTACCAGCATTTCAGTTAAGGCAGTGTGCTCTTTGCTGATGTGAAGGGTTTATTTCAAAAGACTTGTTGTGGACAGCTAATTAATTAAAATCAGGCAAAAGACAATAAAATATTTATACATTGAGAGATGCTCCCAAGAACATTCGGAGAAAAGTTGTAACTGTATTTGTTAACGAGTTGTAAAAAGAAAGTTTTGAGGCTAATGCGTGTGGGGAAGCTGGTTTTTAGCGTTATGTTAGTATTTCTTTCCACTCTTTTTGGTTTTGTTGATGTGTTTTTTTTGTTGATCTTTCAATAGAGCAGTAATTCTGAGTACTTTATTGTTAAATATTGACTTAATATGTCTGTCAGTTTTCATGTTCCTACTTTTTGAATAGCATTCCCTCAGTTTAAATCTGAAACAATCTCAGGAGAAGAAAACAAATCCAGACTAGTTTCCAATGTTCAAGGACGTGGGGATTTAGTTTTAGTCTTAAATTATCTCCTTTAAATTCTATATTAATTTTTTTTTCAGGAAATGAAATGTAGGAAAGACAGCTTGCCCTTAGCATAGAGCACAGAATTATTATAAGTCGGTGCCTTTATCTGCAAATATGCTGCTTGGTAAATTTCAAAGTCAGCTTTAAAAAAGCCCACAGCCAACAGACAGGCACCAAAGTGAACAATTCAGTGTGCTGAGTAGTGCCAGATAAGGCAGAGTGTAGGTAAATAGTTTTCTGCCTTTCATACTTGATTCTGCTCCTGCATGTCAGTCCTGACTTTCATGCTTAAATAAGTGTCCTAGGTTATGAATTTTATTTATAATGAACTTGTGGTTTGGAGATGATTTTGTTCCCCTTTATTGTTCTCTTCAGGAAAGAAAAAAAAAAAAGAAACTTCTTGTTTTATCTTGTAATTCTTAGCATGTAGAAATGGAGACCAGAGGGAAAGAAAATTGGTGTAGTTGGTGCAGTACAGTTTTGAAGTTGTTTTTTCTTTTTTTTGACTAGGTGTTATTTTGCAGGAAATGGAAGATAGAGAATTATGCTTGAATGAACGCAGCATTTTCTGCTGTCTTTTGTATCACATCATAGTTTTTCTTGTAAAATTGGATTGTAACATGTTCCAAAAAATGGGATACAGTTTGAAGGAAGACCCATAGCTCTTTGTCGTGGCAATTCGAAATTTTCTATGCAAAAATCACTTAATCAAAATCCAAAAATATAGTAGTCTTGTGTTTTTGTCCTGTCTTTAACTTTTGGATAAAGCCAGCAGTTGTTTTGTGGTGCTCTGTTGGAAGCTGTGTTGGCTAAACTAACCCCAGAGTGTCTGTGCAGCCATTGGGATAGGGAAGAGAAGTCTTTTGAATTGTTTCAAAGTAGTTCTTGCTGGGTTGCTGGATAAGATGGCATTCACTTGTCAGTGTAGGCATTTTGGAGTACTGCAGCAGTTTGTAGGATGGGTGGTGGTAGCAGCTGAAAGGAGTAAAAGGGAAAGACAAATCATGATTACACAGTCATGTAAGTGATAAAGGTACAGACGCTGAACATATCAGTGTCAAAGCCATCAGGCTTATTTATGGACAGTAATTTGCTGTACAAGCACAATGGGCTGCAAGAAACAGTCAAGGAATCATAACAAATTTATCTTACCATGCATAGGTTGTACTTGGAGTGATTAAATTCCATTTCATTAAGCTTTTAGTGTGTCAAATGATAACAGTTTTCTGATGAAGGACACCCTCGCTCTTCCTCTGCCTTCCAGACACAAACATATCCAAATCCATCACTTAATATTTGTATTTTCAATATTGCTGCTGAGTGGAGATAGAAAAGCAGTGTGTGTTACTTTGCTGGGTGGAAAAGTGTCCATGTAAACTTTATCTCACCTTTTGGCAAAAGTAAATCTTACCTTACCAAATACAGGCTTTAAAGCAATAACACTTCAAGCACATGATTCAATTGCCTAAACATGGCATCCAGTGCCAGTGTGCACAAGCCAGCGTTCTCAGGAAGGCCAGAAAGGGCAGGCAGCAATGACACATGAGCTACAGGAGACCCATGCCCCGCAGGAGATGCAGCTGCTCTATATGAAGGGAATATTTCACAACATCTGGAAATAGCACTAGATATATATATTTAGGTAATTCTTTTGAGCTGTTGGGGCTTTATAAAACCTCCTTTCCAATCCTTTCATACTGATTTTTGGTACGTTGTCTTTTCCTAGCTTAAATTCATTAAGTAGTGTTTCAAGATCATTAAATGGTTCAATTTACAGGTAATCACAGTTATACCAGCTTTGTTATTTGCTACAGAAAACTCTCACATCTACAGATGTGAACACTGCAAAAGAAAGAAAATTTTCTGGAATTCAAAATACATTGCTGCCATTTGAATGTGGCAGATCTGCTTCTAACTACAACTATATGGAAATAGTGTACAGCTGCTTGTGGTGGTGAAGTAGGTACAGTGTGGTTGCAGATCTTTGCTAAGCATGATCCTGTCTAAGCTGTTGCACACAGCCTGTTAAAAAGAAGAAAATGGAAATTTATACACATTATCACAGTAAATTTAAAAGTAATTTAAGTTATCAAACAAATGAAAATTGGGCAATTTAATTTGGGGTAATTCTGAAAAATTTTTAAGTGCATTATCCATTCTCATCGTAATCTGTTGTATAAAATTGGACTTGAATGGACTGTTCTGAAAATCACAGCAGAAATGTGTTTTTGCATAGGTGTGTAATCACACCTGTGGAACAGGAGAGAAAGAACACTGCCTATACCAATGCTACATTGTTTTAATAACTGAATTTTTTATAATGGAATCTTGCAAAGAAAGTCAGATATGGATTGGTTTGGGGTTTTTTATATTAGATTAAAAGAAAGAGGCTTACTGAAGCTTGACAGGTCTCTTTTGACATTTGGCCTGAAATGTTTGCAAGATATTTCATATCCTCAGAGCAGAAATGAATATGAGTGGGTTGCAAAATTATGCTTACATAATTAAATAATGAGGATTCTTTGGCATTATATAAGATACAAATGCAGGGAAGATTGTTATCATTGCCCTAGCAATTCAATACAATTTCTCCAGTTGGATACTGGAGTAAATTTCATACTTATATTTTAATAAATACATTTTCCATTTGTATTTTGGAGGCCAGCTTTTGATACTTACGTACTGCTAAAGATTGAGTTACAGATTGAGTGAAACCTTTATGCTGTGTGTCATATTAGCACTTCTGTGTGAATTTAGGTTTTGAAATGTTAGTTTTGTGTGTGTGGTGGTTTTTTTTGTTTTCTTGGTTATGGTTTGTTTTTTTTAAGTTGAAGTAGAAATCTAATGGTCATAAATGAAACCTTTCCAGCATAAATTGTTGAGAAAGTTACTTTGCTTATGTACTTCTTCATGTTTTGAGGAACTTAATGTAGAAGAATCTTCTCATGGTAACTGTGTAAATAGATATATATCCAAATATAGTCTTCATTCCTTTGACAAAACTAAACTTTGCAGTTTTGTTTCTAGCAGACTTCTTTTGTATGGACAGATTCTGTTACTAAGGGGTCAATGAAAAATTGACAATGAATTTGATAGGTCGGGAACCCTGGAAATAACACTTGACCTGAAGAGTCAGATTTTTTTTTAATCATTTTGAATTATAAAGGAGCAAAAAATGATCAGCCTACAAGTATGTTTGTTCAACTTCATCCCTTTTCTGTTGTGGATACATGGGCTGTTATACTTTATAATACAGCCTCTATTTGAGGATGAGTGTATCATAATTGTTGAATGCAGGCAGATTTGTTTAAATGACTTTTTTATTTTTCAAACTAAGCGGAAAATTACTGGTAAGATAAAGCTGTGACATTAGTTCTCGATTTCCATGCTTTGAAAAGCATTATATTGCTAAATCTGTGCATTGCATGTCTTCGTTTAGTTTTATTTCCTTCTCTTTGAAGATTGATGATGAATAAACTATTTTATGATTAAGAGTTACGTTTGTTAATAGAATGTGCACAGTGTTTTATTAAATTTTAAATTTTAGGGTTTAATTTTAATGTGAAGAGAATGTTTCACCCAGTGTAACGTATTGGAGAGGTCAGCCTAGGTAACTGATGCAGGCTCTGGAGTATGTAGCTGGCACATTTGTAGCATCAGCATGCTACATATTTAGGGAGAATTGACTGCCCAACCTGTAGTGATAGATATTTGAATGTTGGAAGTCTAATAATTATAGAATCATGGAATACATTAAGTTGAGAAAGACCTGTAAGATCAAGTCCAGGTGTTAACCCAGCGCTGCCAAGTCCTCCACTAAACCATGTCCCCAAGCACCACATCTACACATCTTTTAAATACCTCCAGGGATGCTGACTCCAACACTTCTCTGGGCAATCTGTTCCAGTGCTTGACAACCCTTTCAGGGAAGAATTTTTTCCTGAAATCCAATCTAAACCTCCCCTAGTATGTATTCACATTTCTTTTTCAGGGATTGTCAAGTCACTATAAATGAGCAAATTTATTCCTTAGACATTTTCAAACAGAGTTTTTAAACATCAGGATGAAGAATTGCAGTTAAGTAGTTATGTTCTGTGTTTTGCTTTCCTTTTAAATTGATGAAATATGGGGCTGTGCTACTTCAGCTTGAGCCCAAATTGAGCTTGTTTTTTGTGGCGTTAAATTTGCTGGTTAAGAGTTCACAGGATTGACATATGTCTATTTGCAAGTTTAAGAAAAATCCCTAGTTTAAACCAATGTTTTTTTTGAGAGGACACCTTCATTTTTTCCTGTACCATGTGAAAAGGTTAAGACTGATTTATGAAGAAATAGAAGGGAATGATCTTTGTTATTTATAAAAAACAAATCTCTTTCCCCCCAAAATCCTGTGATATAAAACAAAGATAACAACATTACTATTTTCTCTGTAAAATGGCATGTGGTTGCATGGCATTACATTCCAGAACCTGTATGTAGAAGACAACTTCGTAGCTATTTGAATGAGGGGAAAATTTTAATTGTTTGTAATTTTTTTTCTTAAGCAATTGATATTTAGGTACAAGAAAGTAACACTAAAACTCCTCACTTTTGTGAGCACAGATTTTTTTCTCAGATAACAGAGATGTGGAATAGGATATAATCTATATACACACATGCACTCCAGTAAGTGCTTAGTTTTGTTTCATCTGAGAATTATTCTAAGGGTGTTTAAATATTATATCTCAATTATGTTAAAAATAATATTTGGAGACTGAAGCAAAGACCAATTTCATAACCTGTGTCACCATCTGTTAAATACACCAGAAGCTTATTTTTTTTCTGGATGGGTTTAGCCAGCTGCCCATTTTGTGCTGTTGCCTGGATGGAAGCGTGCATTTAAGAAAAACACAGTAGGCTTTCTGTGAGTTGACAAAAAGCTTTTTTATTTTGATCTGAAACTCCCCTAGCTTGTCTGACACTGCCTTATATTTAGTCTCTGGCTGAGGAATGTATTTGAAACCTTTCCCCTGTTGCACTCCTCTGGTTTGGCTTTCATCTTCTCCCACTGAGGTCTGGAGCTGCCCCACAGGACGAGCCATGTGCCTTCGCAGCGATCCCTCTGCAAGGCATGTGGACGTCTTTGCTCACGGCAACCAAAGTCCACTCTAATCCTATTGACATCCAGCCCACGTGGCATTCACTTAATCTGTCGGGCGCTCTCCTTGCTTTATCTGACCGGTGCTCTCCTTGCTTTATCTGACCCTGTGAGATGATACAGCTTTTTGGAACTTTATTTTCCTTTACATGAGTGTCTTGGGATGGTCATTTAGACCAGTAGAGTTTGCTGAAATCATTCTGGTTTTGAGTGTTGTCTTCACAATAAGAAAGATCTATTCTGTATTGGTGTCAGGGTGACCTGGCAGATTTTAGTGTTATGTTGTTTATGTGCTTGATTATAATTTATATAAAGGATGATAAGACAAGGAAAGAAGTTGGTATTTACAAAAGCCTAGAAAGAAGGTTATTGCAAGTCAGGTAATCATTCTATTCTGCTGCTCAGTTTGCAGCAAAACAATCTATATTCAGGAAAAAAATAATGAATTGCAGAAAATGGTTTAGAGTTAGAAACCAGCTCTTTGCTGACTGCAATTTAGAGCTGGCTTTAAAACATAGCTTTAGAAGTCAATATTCTGACTTCCACAGGAATTTTGCTTTTTTTTAAATTGCAAAATAGTGCCTTAATAAAACTGAGCAGAAGTCAGTTGAAGAAGCTACCTGAGGCAATGTGCAGTATTTTCTGATTTAGATTGCCATTAAATACATTATGTGCTGTGTCTGACCACTCAGTGGCAAAGCTCCTTTCATTGGCTCACTCTGTTCAGTCAGGATGAGACTGCTGCACTGGGAAAGGTGGAAGTCCTTGTTTGTTTATTCTTCATCACTTTGTTAGCTAGATATGTTTGCACCACTTAAACACATGAAACCTCTCAATTCAATGTTGTGTGTGAATACCCCAGTATATTCTTGCTCTGTCCAGCTTAATTTTCTGATCTTCCCATAACAGCAGCACTGTTTGTGTACAGCTTGATGGAGTAGCATTTGTTTCTCTGAAGTGTAGATATGCATGTGAAATGGAAACAAGAATTTGTTGCCGTTGTATGGAGTACATCCGGGCTACTAATCAAGCTGTGGTATCAAAATACTTGAAATGCTTGCTTTTCTTTTATGTGAATGTGAGTTGGATAAACTGAATTTGAGAATTAATTGCATCCAGTCTCTGCTGTTTGTATATGGTTTGCTGTGGCTTAACTTTATTGGCCCAGCTCATCGGAGGCTTATTCTAGGAAGATCAAGGACCTCAAATCTATGCTTTTAAAATCTTCTTTGCCCCAGCCCTTGTCTTCAAAATCTCACTGGAAGCTTTGTAGCTAAAGCCAGAGTATATAAGATGATTGCAAGACAGTCCATTTATCTGTGTTCCTGGCAAGTGGACAGCCAAACCAAGCACCTCTGGAGATCATCTAGTCCAACCCCCCAGCCAAAGCAGGGTCACCTAGTGCAGGTTATACAGAAACATATCCAGGTGGGTTTTGAACGTCTCCACGTGAACCAGTAGACAAAATCTGTTTCTCCCTTTACTTTCCCATCTAGTCATCATGTCTATATATGATTAACCATGTAATACTTGCCTTCCATTGGCCATGTTTCCACCATGTCCTTATAGTAAGATTAGGTAGTGGTCCTACTGCCTGGAGAGGAATTAGCCACTGAGTGATTTGAGGAAACAGTAATCTACCAGAAATTCCCCCAAAGCTTTTCCGTATGTCCAGCTTAACCCAGTCATCTGATGATAGTAGGTCATTAGATCTGACCCCAGCAAAGGGGAGAGAGTGGGAGCATCCCTTTTATCGATAGCCTTCATTTACACGAGTACAGAGGTAACAGAAAATGCACACTCTTAATGAAAAGACCAGCCAGCTGAATGTTAGAGATCCAAGCCTGCTTATGTTTATGTAACCACCAATGTACTGAGACAATGCCAATCTCCAAGTTGGATCATAGCAGTGAACATAGCTTAAAGGATTAGTTGCTTGTCAGGCAAAACAGAAGCACTCTTCTAATTTTTTTTATCTAGTGAACTGAATATATTAATAGTGAAAGGCACATGAATACCTAAATAGTCTTCATTTTAGGTAGTTATTGCTATTGGAATTGAATAACCAAGAGGAGAACTTAGGAAATAAATTTCTTTCATTTTCATACCTTTTTGATACAATATTTACTCACTCTCTTCTCGTATTCCTGGTGCCACGTTTATCAGACATTAATCTCCCAACAGGTTCTGTTTTGGGAGAGGGGGGAGGAAGTAAGTCAGAGAAACAGTGAGGAATCTGTAGCAATAATAATCTGTTGGTCTGAGAGAGGACATGAGTTTTAATAAAACTGTAATTACACTTTTGTGGGAGGCATTGAGGGTGTTCATCTATTCCTGTAAAATGTTTTTTTGTTTGTTTAGCCCTTCAGCTATCAGTTGTAGTTGTGAAGTAATAGTATAAAGTGCTATGGTAGAATAAAAGATTTTTTTCTTTTTAACTCTTGGAGTCTCATAGAAAATTTGTAAGTTAGAATTTGTTATACAGAGGTATAGTTGTAGACCCATCATAAATAATTTTTCCAGAACTTACTAGCTGGGCTTAAAACTGTTGATGAGGCTGCCAAACATGAACTTTGAAGCTCTATTCAGTTTACCAGTGCTTTGCACATGCAATGCGTTTAATACAAATGATAAATAAAAGTAAGAAAATCCATATTTATAGGTCATTGAGTCTTAAGATTAGAAGAGAACTTTGAAGGTATGTAGCCCAAAGCAGAGCTAGCTGTGATGATGGTTCAGAGCAGGGCTAACCTCAGACTTAGATCATGCTGCTTGAGCCTTGTGCATTTGAGTTCTGGCTGTGTCCAGAGATGCTGATTCTGCAGCCTCTTAGGGCCAGAGCTCAGCCTACCTTCACTGGGAAGGTTGTATCTGCATGGGCAGTGAGAATTTCTCTTGCTGCAGCTTGCCACCATCAAGATGGTAAAAATGCTGTTAGATACTTTAGCTCTTGGAAACCAAACTACATCAGAATTCCTTGCATTTTAAAGTCCGTAGCTGACTGATTTGGCGTCTGCAGCAGATAGGGAGTTTGCCTATATGCAGGAGCTTGAAGAGATACCTCTGAAGTTTTATCAAAATAGCCTATCATTCTACATTTCTGACTTCATTTAAATGTTTGTCCTCATCTGTAGATGGAATGGTTGTGATTGTATAGATTTGTACTGAAAATCAGCCTTACCTGAAATACCAACAATAAAGGCCATCTCAGTTACTTGGGTGGAAGTAGGAAAGTAAATTTTGTTTTTTGGGGGGTTAAGAGGGACTTAAAAATAGCAAGACACTTCAATTGAAACTAGATTGCTAAATTGGAACAAAGAAAAGAATTCTTCTCAAATGCTAAACAGGCTATTGTGTGTGTGAAGCTTTGGAGAGGAGCAATTGATGAGATTTTTGTAAGGCAAGAAACAATAAACAAGGACAAGTTTATTCTCTTCTTGCTGTCCGTAACAGGAAAAAGTGCTTTAAAAGTGTATGCACAATGTTATATTCTCTCATCCAACTTTCCGGGTCAGAAGTTAACCTTTTGTTCCTTGCATGTATAGTAACCTGTACTTTGTTCACTTATATACTTCATTTAATGTGTTGGGGGGGCGGGGTTGTTGGTTGCTTGCTTTTGGTTTTGTTTTAAACTTTATTTTAAGCATTCAGGCTAGTGAGAGAAACAAACAAAAAAAAAAAAAAAAGAAAAAGGGGAAAAAGAAACCAGCAAATGCCTTATTTAATCTAAATGGTGTCAGTGACACTGAAAGATGTGGAAATTGTGTTTTAAGTTGTTCTCTGAAATGCCTTATTGCATGTGTTTCATAAATTTTTGAAAACAGATATTGCAAGAGAAGTTGTCATCTCTGAAGTATGCATCCTGATGGAGTTTGGTACTACTAATTACTGGAAAAGAGGGAGATCTGGAGCAGAATATTGCTCTTTGCTTTTGTTATCAGCTAAGAAAGGGGCCTCCTTTAGTGATCTTGTCCCTGTCTGGTCAAACATGTGATGTGTGTTTCACTGTCTTGTGCTTCATTTGAATGTCCACACTATTGCTGTACCTTGCTATTTGTATATAACAAACTTTCATTTGAGTGTCTATTCCCCTGGCTTTATTTCTGAAAAGCCCTTCCATTTTCTGAAGTGATAAAACACAACAGTTTAATCCTGCAGGGCCACTGGGACCTGTGCCCCTCAGGATAATGTCACATTAAATGTACAATACCTTCATCTGAGTGCTATCAAGCAGTGTCAGCCTTGCAGCAGGTTGTGTAGTACTTTAGGTGGTGTGACTGTATATTGGGTACTGTTTTTCACTCTGTGACTGCTTGTGTGGGTTCGTGTTGCTCTCTCATTCCAATACCAGGTGTGAACAGGCAATGGCTCAGTGAAGAAAAGCATATTTATAGTATTTGCATATCAAGGAAATGCGAGTCACTGCTTATACCTGGTGATTGTTTTGATCCTTTCAGATACAGGGAAAAAAAATCCACGCCTGTCACTCAAAGAATTTCAGTACTGGAAATAAAATTACGACCTAAGAAAATGCCCAAACCACCCATAAAACTTTGTAAAGGATTTGGGTAATATTGTAGGAAAGTGATGCTTCTGAACATCTTAATTTTAATGGAAATGACACTATGCGGTTTTTTTTTCCCTCCCTTCAAGTATGGGCCATGAAGAGAAAAGTACATGCTGTTTTAGTGAATTTAAAAATGACCTTTTCATAGTCAAAGTAGTTAGAGAAAGAAATTATAAAAAAGCACAAAAAATACCATCAAATCCCAAATTACTTTCTGAACAGATATTTATTCCCTGCAATATGTTTGTCTTTCTGAAGAGATCCAAGGATTGGTATATTAAATGCACTTTTAATTCTCAGTGCCAAGAGAGGATTATAAAATGAGAATAGTTTTTAAGTAGGTTTATATACCAACAATTGAAAATATTCTGATAAGACATGCCTTTTTTCCCTGGACTTTTGCCTGAACTGAAAGTCCTAACATCCCTGGTATGGTTGTGGGGAAAACAGTGTTAATTCAGGTATTCTGTAGACAGACATATGGTAGGAGAAGAAAGAGAAGGATTTTTTTTTTTTTAATTAGATAATGGTGGAGATCCTGTAGACTGCAGCATCCTACAGTGCCAGCTGGAAACTGTGCCATGCCCCTTGCCAAACTGCTGAAGCTTCCCTTGTCTGAGCTTCCTTCATCAGGGCTTTTTACAGATTCCAGTTCCTCTAAGCACAGAGATAGTCCATCTCAGGAATGGGGAAAATGAACAGATGAGCCCGTAGGCCGGTTGGTTGAACAGGGAAGTCATGGTTGGATCATTAAACTTCAGAGGTTGTGCCTAATGGTTGGTTTCCAACCTGCAGGTTGGGTACAAGCAGACCTGCGGGGCTCTGTTGTTGGACCAGATTATTTAATACCTTTTATCAGTGACATGGAAGAGGAGACACTCCTGCCTTGTGAACTCTTGTGAACACCAAACTGCAGGTGCAGTTGACCTGCTTGAGGGCAGGGCTGCCATGCAGAAGGACCCAGTCAGCTGAGGGAATGGACCAGCAGGAACTTCAGAAAATTCAGCAAGAACAGATGTCTTGCACCTGGGGTGGACTAACCTCCAGAAGTGATGCGTGTTGGGGACTGACTGTCTGGGAGCCACACACGAGCTGCCAGAGCATCTTGGCAGGAGTGGAGGCTGACAGCACCCGGGTGACACCAGGAGGAGCACAAACCAGGGAATTAGAGGAAGTGAATGTTCACCTCTATTTGGCACTCAGTAGACTGCGTTGGGAATACAGTGTCCCGTTTTGAACATTGTTTCCTGTACTGCACTGAAAGAGGAACTGTGTTGATCAGCTGCAGCATATTCAGCAGAGACCACTGAGGTGGAGCACTTCTGTGAGGAGAGGCTGAGGGAACAGGGCTTCTTCAGCCTGGAGAAAAGCTGGCTTTTGGGAGACCTTACACCAGCCTCCTTGTATCTACAAGGAGGTTCTCCAAAAGCTGAAGCCAGGCTCTTTACTGAATTAAAAGGGTGAGAGAATGAATGACAGTTCACAGTCATAAGTGGGAACAAGAGAAGTTTTGAAT
Source organism: Eulacestoma nigropectus (assembly GCA_013397775.1). NCBI lineage: Eukaryota > Metazoa > Chordata > Aves > Passeriformes > Eulacestoma > Eulacestoma nigropectus. Next base: position 228,282 of record VZTE01002530.1, read on the forward strand.
TAGGGGATGAGGTGGGGGAATACTGATGGCATTATGGTTTCTTTTACTTTTACATTTATCTATATGAAACTTCTTTGACTCATTAATAAGCTTGCTTCATGTCCTTAGTGTTCAGGTTTACTTTGAAATTATTTTTATGTAAATCTAGGTTTAGATAAAATTTAACCCCCCTACCATATTTATAATATTTCAAATAGAAAACGTAAATGGTGTAAAGAACACAGCTACAGAAATGGAAGAGTGGGTTACAGTTAACTGATATACATTAAGAGTCAATCTGGAATACCTCCGTCTTGTATCCAGATGGTTTGCCATATTTTATTTCTCGAAACCCACCTTGACAGGAATGCTGTCTTTTTGTCTTGTGTTCCATATGTAGTTGCTTCTCCTGGAGCCTCTTTAATATTTTTTTTTGGTGATTTTTTTTTTAAATCTCTGGCTTTAAGTCCTGAAAGGCTGTGAACATCTTTAATCACTTCCTTGAAACACTGTAATGTATACTTCAGAGAATGTCTTCTATTGTGTTAATACAAGTACTGTATTACTTTCCTGAAGATGGAATTGCAATTTTATCTGGTATAATGTTCAGTTGTTTTTGTCCTACTAGGAACAACTCGAAAAGGCTCAAAACTTCTTGTTCCAACTTCTGTGCCCACTCTAGTGCCTATAAGTCCTTGAGAGAAATCAACTACAACTACATCATATGTCTATGTCCAATATTCATTAAATAATACACTTGTTACTAATGTCTAAATGAGATGTATGTATATATCTCACTACTGGCAATAAATTACAGCCTTGGGTTATAATGGATTTGAGGAAGTCTGTCCCTCGGGGATCCTGTAACATTCTTTTCTCTTTTTTTTCTGCAGTGTCTTTACTGCTTTAGGTGGCTCAAACTCTTTCACTCCAGGCTTTCTTATAGAGGTTTCAAAACACTCTGTCTTTGGTACTTTGCTCAGTTGTGTTTTGTGTACCCATCTTTGCTTTGTCTCTCCTTGCTACAACTTTCCCAAGTGCTTCCTTGTTCACAGAGAACCATCTGCTGCCAGGTTTGTGTGAAAGCCTCTAGTCCAGGCTTGTCTTTTGGTCCAGCTAAAATCTCTGCCCCTCTGATACATCTTTTATTAGCTTGAGCAGAACTGGGCCTAAAGCTGTTCGCTTTACCTCTGTTCTGGTTACATGAGCAGTATCAGCTTTCTGATCATCACTTGGGCCTGTAATCTGAGTGACATTTGTGAATGGGTGTGATTGAGGCCTTAATAAGATCTTCATCTAAAGCTTTCAGATTCTTCTTTCATAGGAACTCTAAGTAAATTACATTTTCTTGTCCCTACAGCTTGTACTGTCCAGGTTCTCCTAATTTTTTTTTTTTCTTCACTTGCTGCAGTATTCTTTTCTCTGACTCATAAAATGAGCTTTCAGAATGATCTGCAGAGATAATACATGTAATTTTTGCATTCTTAATATGTCCATTCACTGTCTCTTCCCTAGTTCATGAAAAATAGGTTGCTTATCTTTGTATTATACACTTCTGTTTGCTGCTGGATTGTTTGTCTCTCACTGGCAGCTGCACGTGCACTTAATGATCCAGTGAGTACATCTTGACCTTTATCCCATACTGCTCCTTCTGTTCAGAAAGAGTATTGTATATGTGTGCTGCAAACCATGTTTTTAACCCCTTGAGTATCTTTTGCAAATTTCTGCAAGGATTTTGACAACACATAGGTGTTATTCTAAGACCACTGAGCATAATAATACTCAGTGGTGCTGTCTTTGTGGTTTGTCTGTAGGGGTTTTGTATTTTCTTGTCAACCTTGAGTTATAAGGGACAGCTTGTTTATTCGGGTAACAGTTAAGTGTGCTAGACTTTGATTTCTAGGCAATATTGTGATACAGATAAGTAAGGAAAAGGTAGACAGTGTCTATCCATGTTTATAAGGGGCACATATAGTATTTAAGGCTAACTGAAAATTTTAAGGTGCTCCTGAGTGAGTCCTGGCCAGCAGCTACTCACAGAAGTCAGAAAAATGGGACAATAGTAGTAAGAACAAGTAGGAATAGGTACAAGTAGGAAAGAGTTTGAAGGCAGAATACAAACTTACATTGGATTGTGCTAAGACTGAGCTACCTGCCGATGAAATGAATTGTCACATATATAAGAGACTAAGTTGAGGGAAAGTATAGTGTCAAATAAATGTATGAACACAAATTAGTCGCCTTGGACTGGGTGCAGATAATGAGAAAACAGTGCTGAAAGGGGGGAAGTTAGGAAAATAAGTAAGATAATTGGTAGGAAGCTGAAGTATTGTAAGAGGTGGAGAGAGCAAAGAGCATCCAAGATCACAGCAGATGACTAGGGATTAAATGGTCATCAGAGTGATTTCTTGCTGGTTTTGTTCACCTTCTGGGAGTAAACTGGTTTTTGGCTTCTTGACAAGTTCCAGTCAAACAGGAAAGTGGATGTAATATGTGTTTTCTTGTGATTTGTACTGTTTTTCCCAAGGAGCAAGAACTCACCCACCTAGAAAAAGTAAAGTTAGTTGTACAGGATGATTCATGAGAGAAGCTGAATATGATATGTAATGCTTATAGAAAGATTTCCTCAGTGTTGTATACTTACTTGTATTGTTGTGGATGGTTGGTCTCTTGAATAGTATTTACTTCTTCATCTAGTTGCATCTAGTTCACTGTGAACTAGGAAATAAACCTAAACTACAGACAGCAATGTGGGCCAATGAGTTAATTACTGGAAAGCTGTCAGCTAAAATGACCTCTGCAAAGGATGACTTGTTGCAAAGCTTCCTTTTAAAATGTATCTCTTTCAGGAAAGACTAAATGTAGTGTTCTGATGCAGCTTCCAAGATAACTGTAAATAGATTAATTTTCTTTGCTTGAGTTAGAAGGTAGCTATGTTAGATAATCATAAACACTAAGGGGTTGGAATGGGCTTCAAAGATCATCCAGTCCCAACTCCCTTGTCATGGGCAGAGACACTTCCCACCAGACCAGGTTGCGCAAGGCCTTATCCAACCCGGCCTTGAACACTGCCAGGGTTGGGACACTCACAGCTTTTCTGGGCAATCTGTTCCAGTGTCTCACCACCCTCACAGTGAAAAATTTTTTCCTAATCTGTAACTTAAGTTTCCCCTCTTTCAGTTTGCACCCATAACTCCTTGTCCTATCAGTTCCTGATGAAGAGTCCCTCTCCAGCTTCTCTGTAGGCCCCCTTCAGGTACTGGAAGGTGTATGAGGTCTCTACACACCTCCTCTTCTCCAGGCAGAACAGCCCCAACTTTCTCAGCCTGTCTTCATAAGGGAGCTGCTCCAGGCTTCTTGTCAACTTTGTGGCTCTCCTCTGGACATGCTCCAACAGCTCCATGCCCTTCTGTTGGGGACACCAGAACTGTAGGCAGTACTCCATGTGGGGTCTCACAAGAGAAGATGGTACATCACTCAAACTTTACCACTGGACCTTTAGGTTCCTTTCCATTTGTATTAATACAGTTGTTTCAAACTTTAATTTAAATTTTAAAAGTTGCTTTTTAAAAAGAAGTGGAAGTGCTTCTTGTTTCTTCACTTTTTTCAGAAGCAGTTACTTCATTCCAGCCCTCCTTTTGGACACACAGAGCAAGCCCTATCTTAAGTGAAAACTAGTGGAGAAAATCTCAGTGTCACAGATGTAGGTCTCAGAATATTAAGTGTGATCAGTGCAGAAGGTTTCAATGGAAAACCTCAGTCAGTGTTAACTATCTCTTTGCTGCTAACGCTGTATGTGTTAGTAATGCAGTGAATGTGGGTCTGTTTTTCTCTAAAAATGTTTTCTGGAAAGATTGGAGTCGTATGTACAACCTGCAGTTTTATACAACAAAAATGTAATTGTGTTGTTTCTGAAGCAATTAAAATAATTGTGGCCATTTAAAAAACCGAACACTCTAACCCTTTATTTTACATAGAAGTATCTAATATCTTAAAAGATATGTATTTAGAGTTCACAAGCACTTAATGCTTTTTTGGAAAGGGAAGCAATCAGTGTTATTTCAAGAAATTAAATATTTGTTCTGTGTTTTGTACTGCTTTCATACTTGAACCATGTGCAAAGGGGAAAACATTTTGGTTAGTATTAGTTTCTATGCTAGAGCACACTTTTTAAGTGTTACAAAAAAAAGAAAAAGAAGCTACTATAAAAATATACTGAAGTTCTTGAAGTACTGTTGGAATAACTACAAATTGTTCTCCTTACTAAGCACTCTGGATCAGAAGTCATAAGGTCTTTAAAATCTGTTAATTTTGGAAGCTGATTGTTCAGTTCGATTCTCTGCGCATTGAACCGCTACCTGTGGAAGACTGGTAAAAATATATGTTGTTCTTTCTCTTAAGCTCAAACTAAGAGCATGTACTGGGAGTGGTACTTTTACACCCCTTTCCAGGGACATTATGTCTAACTAAAACTATTTCAAGTGTGCACAGGTGCGGCACAGTTTTCAAAATGGAAGTGGAAACCTTTCTCAAGGTTTCTGAGGCTTATGCCTTTGGTCTCTTGTCATGAATTTATGCTTCCAACTGTTAATCTTGCTGCTTTGCCTATAGGATAATTTTTCCCCATATGTATTTCCTAGTGTTTCTGTCTGCACTCGTTTATGTGCAGGAGACAAATCATGTGACAGCCTATGTGTGGTTTTGGAGAGACAGAAGGGAATGGAAGGGGGTCCATTTAGCAGCTTGTCATCTTTAATATTTCTCTTTGGTTTTCTTAATGCTTTTCTACAGAGCAGTAGCAGCTCTGTAAGAGAATCTGTTTGGCTTCAGCCTGTTGTTAGGAGGCAGCAGAAGCAGCAGCCTGGGGAGCTGCAAGTCAGACTTCAGGTCACCCCACCTACAAGCACATGAAAATGATGTAGAGGCCTCACTTGTAACTTCTCCTGTTGAATCAGTGTTGGACACTCAGCGTCCATTCAGAGCTTAGTTTTTTGAGAGAGGGGAAAAAATAATAATTAAGAGTCATAATGACTTTTTCTCTTGTGGTTTTAATGTCAGTTACACTTCCTTCCTTGATGAAACAAACCGTTTAATAACAAGGAAGTATTATTTACCGTTGTATTTTCCTCTGGAAAGTTTGGAAGTCTTTAACTGATGAGTGTCTGTGAATGTAGCTTGTGAAGCAGAGTAGGGTAAAATATTATTTTGATTTATGTCCCAATAGTAATTTAGCTTATTGCGAGTACCTTCCCTCTGCGCAAGTTCCCTCTGTTACCAAACCACAGAAGGATTAATTAGTAGGCAAGAAACATTTGGGTTTATGTTGCAATTTGCAGAGTTCTGAAGAAATGTGTTTTCTCTGTATGTATGTGTGTGTGGTTTCTTGGTAATGATTATCCCTATTTAAAGAAAGATCAAAGTTAATGTTATTTCAAACCTCCCAGTGTGCACCTTAGTGCACTTGTATTTGACTTCAGCTTTATCTGTACGTGGAAATACCATATTATGAATCATGTTTACTATTAAACATTAACTGAGAGAATAATGGAGTCTGAGTAGCTGTGAATTGTTATTAACCCTTAAATTCGAAGAGACGTGAGAAGTTCTTGTATATGCAAGGATAAAAATGCTGTTTTGGGGATGAAAGGTTACTTTTTCTAGATTAAATACAATGTTTCAAAATAGACCAAAATTGGGTATGCCATGTACTGAATTACTTCCTTTTTGGACATGAAAAACATGCTTAATCCTTCTTTTGAGGTAAGAAAAGGATGGGAAAATGCTATAGGAGTTAATAACCATATAAATTGCCTTTGGACAGTGAGGCAGATTAATGGTCAGATTTCAAGAACACAGAGGATGTGCGAGGTAAGTATTCAGTGGAATTTACTAGTTTGTTTTAATAAGACAAAAGATGTAATTTAGTAAGAATCATTGTGAAAAAGATTGCCATGATTTACGTCAAACAGAGCTGTTAACTTTCAAGAGCCAAAACCAGTCACTGAAGGCAGGAAAACATTCTTCAGTTATGGCACTGTGGAAATGAGACTCTCCATAAAAATTTTACTCCTTTCTCTGAGATATCCGTAATAGGTTTGTGATAAAATAAGGTTCCATCTGCAAGTTAATATTCTCCATAGGTTGAATTAATGCTGAGAAGTAATACTATAATTAATAATTATGGAAGTGCTTGCTGGTATGTGGACTTTACACTTCTGTTTATTTAGCAGAGTTTTTAATGGGGAAAGATAGAGGGGCCTTTTGTAAATATGCCAATAATATTTGAGTTGCAAAGGAAGTATCTCAGAAGTTTATGAGAAGTTTAAACTTGTGACCTGACAAGCATTCTAGAATGTAGGATTGAAATACTGTCTCAATTTTCTTTTATCTTTGTGAAAGCACAAACTATTAATATTGTATGTATTATTAATATTCTCACTATTAGTGAAACTGAATTCTATGGGTAATTTATCTTAATTTTTCACAGTGGCATTGCATTTGAGTTATTTTTCCTTATAAGGCAACCAAATTGATTCAGTGTATGTATAATGCTTAAAAAACTAGTGTTTATTAGCAACACTAGTCACTTTTTTATTACTTAATTTATTTTCTTGTGTGCACTTCTGTTTGTTCACTGTTTTGAAGTTTCAGATTATATCCTTATGGGGATTTATCTTTTATGAAGACTTATTCTTGTTTTGATACTTAGTGTGTTGAAGATTGGTTCTGTTTTGTTAATCTATTATATTTCCTGGTATAATGTATATAAATGTGTGTAATATAAGTAATATTACATTTATTCATGTAAGGGTTTTAGTTTATTATGGAGGAAGTCCGTTTTCTTCACATTTAAAGAAAGGAAAATGGATTATGGAGAACAGGTGTGTTCTCAGTTCCAGAGTGTGGATAGGTACAAGACTGCAAGGTCTATGCTGTATAACATAGAGCATTCATGCGGCCTAAGTTGTTTTGCGAAGATGACACCAAGACTTTTGAGATTTGACTGTTAGCAGGTAATCATGATAATGGTCTCTTCTTCAAAGAGCAAATAGTACCCTGATGACTTTACTGACGCACTTGGGAAAGAAGGTGAATATGATCAGCTGGTTCAGTACTTGCATAAAAAGCTAATTAAACTTTTTAATCCTGCCTCTGAGGCATGTATTGGAAAGGTCCAAAATACCATGGGTTTTGAAGAGAGGAGTTTTGCTTATGGTCTGTTACAATTCTCTGTGCTGCAGTTACTAAAATGTGAAACATGTTCTTGCCAGGATAGAATATAACTTTGATACTTTATTAAAAGTTTCTAAACATTTGCCTCAGAGGTACTTTGGCCAAGCTTTTATTTGGGGCATATCATGTTAGGTATGTTTAACTGCTCTTTCTTGGAAAGGTTTGCAACTTGGGAGACTCAATTGATTATTACCTTGGTTTTACTTATTTTTAATTGCTTGGCCATGAATATTTGTGGCCAGTTACTTTTCATGGCTTAGAGCCTCATAGTCTTCATGTAGCTTTACAAAGTTTGTAGCTAGTGGCCATCAGTCTCATTCCATGCCGTGTTCATCACCACTGTTCTTGATTTTCGTCCTTTTGCTGCTGTTCTGTTTCCCTTGCCAATGTTATTACTGTGTTCTTTGCAGTCTGGAATTGAGTTGGGTTTGGGTTTTTGTGGGTTTTTTGTTTGTAGTTATTTTCTGTTTGTGTTTTGCTTTGGATTTATTTGTTTGGCCTTTTTTTCCCAAGGAGACAGATTCCACAAGTTTTCCAGATTCTACAAGTTTTTGTAGCTGTCATCTTGTTCCACTTCTACATTTCCTTCGTTCTTCCTCTCTGCACTGCCTTGTCTAGTACTGAATTTAAAAAAATAAGTTTTTTGAGCATCACTAACAGTACAGATTAAAACAGAACTGAACTGTCCCACATGGTACTCACCTGTCAGATAGCTGACACACTAACAAATGTGTTCCCGAGATGACAAGATTGAATGTTTGTGTAATGTGGTGATGTTTAGCTCCTAGACAGTATCTGATAATGTACGCTTATCCAGCTTTTCAGATTCTTGATATGTTGTGTAAATACTGCATAGTGTTCATACAACACTTACTTTTTATGATTTGATGGGCTGTTGCAAGTCTTGCTTGTTGAAGTAATCAGTGAAATAGTTATATGCACATGAGAATTCATTATGTTTGCTGAAAAGTAATTTGTGAATGAGAATGTGAATGTGAAAAGCAGATGATGCCATAGCTGTGTCTGGCACCAGTAAGGGACAGTATTACTTGTCGCAGGTTGATGCTGATTGACTCTCTGCTGAATAGTTGCCCAAGCCATGCACAACTTAAGACAATAGTTTTCTTGATAGCTGTTTTGTATGACAAATGCACTTTTCTTTCCAAATGCCAGATCTTCCTTTCAGCTTTGTATAATTATTTGTCTTCCCAAACTGCTAGGGAAGAATGGAATAGATCTGACTATGTGGACTTTCATTCTCTTCCTATAGAGCAGCTGTATTTTTCTAGGCCATCTTGTGTGTATATGCTAGACCCTTTGGAAGAAGTAGTTATATCTACAATTCTACTACTGTGCTGTAACTTTGACTTGGTAATTAGCTAGAAAATCCTTGGCTGATAACTGGAAACTTTTGAACCATAACACTGTTAGCATCAGGTTGTATGCACAGAATTGGCATTCAGCTGATATATTTGTACATACGTATTTCCCTAAAAAATTATTAATACTAATGGATGTTGTGTCTCCTGACAGAGAGCTTGCCAAATTCTCTTCTTATCCTCTTCTCTCTAAAAGCATGGTCCCATTAACTTTATTATGTCATGACAGGAAATGCAAAACTATAGCCTCTTTCTTCCCTCTAATGAAACGATGTCTTTATCTATCTATCTATCTATCTATCTATAGATATATAAAATTACTTGTGTTAAAGATTGGTCATCGTAGCTGACGTGAACATCTGTCCACAGTTCTTGAGTTGAACAGGTTGAACCCCAATAAGAAAGACAGCCTTCTGTCTTGTTAGTTTTTGCAAGAGTTTATATGTTTCTTGTAACATCAAAGTAATGCTTCAATTGAGATAAATACAAAAGTTTAGTAATTGTCTGGGGAATCATTCTCCTCTAACTATAGCTAGTTATATACAAGTGAGATTTTTCATAACGTGGTCAGTTGACGCTAGACTGTCGTGCCTTTTACTTAATGAAAATAGAGGGTTAGAGGGTCTTTACAACATATTATAGCATTTGTGGAACTATTAATAAAACACTCTTAATTTTAAATCAGCATCTGTCCTGTAGCCTGGAAGTAATATTATATGTCAAGCATAACAAACAGCTATCCTAAAAACCTTAACATTGTGAGTACACAAGAAAAAAAAAAAACGAGAAGAGAGAGTCAGGTCATCTCCGATCAGGTCATCTCCACTTCTTGGAGGACTTGGACATGTGGAGGTGGCAAGTACTGTGTGCTAGCTGTATTGACCACATTTGTGAAAAGCATGAGGACAGGAAAATTTAGGATTTGGAATATGACTTAGGTCTAAAATTATTTTATTCTAGCAAAAGTCACAACATTTGAGAAGAAAAGCATGTTAAATTATGTATGCTCGTGCTGCCTATGTATATAGATTCAAATAAATTAGTTCAGGGAAGTAATACTAATTCCTTTTTGCTTTAAAGGTAAGAATCATAGCTACTTAGGGAGCTGTCAACGACGTACCTCTGTGGTTGTCCATACATAGTGTTTTGCAAACCATAATTAAGATGCAAGCTACAACACATGTTGCCCCAGATTCACAGAAGCCAACCTTACTCACTGCTTTGACACAGAGCAGATGGCTTGTTATAGTGTAGTTGTTGATACAGTAGGAACTGAGAGCCGTGACTGGTCTTGCTTATAATCACTACTGATTAAAAGACTGTATTGCCTTCAAGAAGGCATCACTGTTCTCTCGTCGTGATTTAGTGAGAGCCTAGACCAAGAGAATATTTATGCTTAGAAGATGCTTGAATATCAATTGGGTCTTAAATTTGTGCTATTTGTATGAAGATAGGTTTTTCTGAAGGGCTGGAATGAAGCATTTTTAAATAATTTGATGCTTTTTGTGTAGACTCTGGGCATCTAAGACAAATGAAGATTGAAGAAAGCTCTAAAAAGCTTTTCTTATAAATGAATTTTTTTTCCATCTTCACTAAAATCTGATTTTCTTTGAAGAAGACTCTTGTGTGGATGAAAAGGTACCTTGCCAGGCAGACACAGACTGCTTTGGAAGGACTTGCCTACTGTGGTGGCAAGTACTTCACAAAGCCATGGGGTAGTCATAAAGGGATACTGCATCAGGAACTAGATCATCCAAGGAAGTTGAGTGGTAGGTTAACAGCTGGTAAATTGTATGTTTCTGACTCTATAGAAGGCTTAACAATTCTGGAAGAGGAGGAGACCAAAATGAAAGGGCAGCTTTAACTCTTTTAGTCATTAATAGACAGTCTGGATGTGCTAGTGCTCTTCATGATGGAAACAGGATAAGAACTACTCTTAGACTGCCAGCTGGTTGGAAGAACACAAGCACTTGACTGGCTTCAGAAAGAAAGGTGGATAAGCTGTGCCTTTTAGTGTTCAACAGTGAATGCAGAGCACAGTAAATAACTGGATCAGACCTTATTTGTGATGTCATTCCATTAATTTCAGTCAGTTGATTTCAACAAGCTTAGCTTGGGGATGCATTAGTGCCATAATGTTTAAATAGAAGAAAAACATGTAAGCTTTCTATAAACATGGCTTGAATTTCTGTTGAACATTAAGGGTAAGTCACTGAGGAAGGAAAAAAAATGTAAAGAAAGAGTGTTCATTATTCTGTTCTGAGAAGTACAGGCAGAGGTCAAAGTCAAGTCGTTTGCTCTTGAAGAGTTGTATTCTGATTAAATTGGCATCAGCATCAAAATCCTTGATTTTTAATCACATAATTCAGTGTTTTCTCTGGGCTATTTTAGGAGGAAAACAATTTTGAAAGGTTGTGTTCTTGTTCATATCTGAGTTGCTTGGTTTTGATACAGTTAATGTGCTCTCTGGTCACTGAAATACCCATTTTGATTAAAATGTGAACTATATTTTGCATCAGAGACAAAAATATATAATGCCCTGTCTCTTGCCTTTAATTATCACAGATCAGTGATTTATATAGTGCTTTGGAATGGCAAAACTTTGGCTAACTGCCATGATACACAGTAAGCCCAGAGAAGCTAGGAATTGGTAGCTATTAATAAAAATTTAATTTTATGGTATTCCCACCCAAGTGAACTGAAATACATCTCTAAGCCAAGGTGCATCTCTTTTCTTCTTTCATGTTTTAAAATATATTTAAGATTTTTTTCCATTTTCTTTTCGACATGCACTCTCAAGGCCTGAAAAATTTAATACTTTGGTGCTGACCAAGTCAAAAGACCTGTCAGCAGAGTTCTAATGTGACTCTGAAGTGATAAGCTGCAAACTTGGCCTCCTATTGCTGGTATTTCCATTGGGATGTAGGTCCTGAAAAATTGTAGGGAAGTTTTTTCTTAATTCACTCAATGTACTTAATAATAGCTCAGAGTTGATATGAGGGGACTTCCAGAGGACCATGTCACTCTTCATTTATCTTTATGGAGGGACTTTTTTTTTCTTATTTTTTTTTTCAAGCTGTGTTTAGTTTAAATGGCAAATAGTATTTATTTTAGCTAGATCTCCTACTTAGTCACAGTGTGTTGTTTTCTGTACTGCACAGTAAACTGTATTAAAAAACATATAATGCAACAGTTAGTGCAAGAGAAAAGAAAAGAATAAATTGGATCCAGAAGGTTGTTTCCTTTCTCTTGTATTATTTTTCTTCTGCTCCAAATCAGGCTATTTTTGTACTTGGTTGTCATTGTCCCTTTTTAGGGGCCTGAAGAGTAGCACATTTTAAAAATAGGCTTTGCGTTGGAGATCAGTTTGCTTCTGAGGAAAATTATAATATCATGCTGTAATCTTCATGAGTAAGATCTCATGAATCTTTATGCTCCCATATGTAAGGAATACATTGTTCATTTCCAGGACAGTGGGGTGATTTCTTGTGGGTTTGTATGGTTTTGTTTGGGGCTTTTTCCCTTACTTTAAGATTTCCTGAGAGGTTTTCTGAATTGGCTAGTTACTTGTGTCTTTACATGTGTATGTTCATGTACATGAATATATGCACTGAAGTGATCCTTAATAGCTGTTCCTGTCTCACATGGTAGAAGATAGGAGCAGATGGAGGAGCAGTTGGGCTTCTGCAATAAAGTCTAGCTCAGGAATGCGGAGAGCCCAGTGCATCTTTATTTTGTTTAGGTAACTTAATATGAAAAATCATGTTTTAAAGCTGTGTTTAAAAACAAAAAAAATTTTAAAACCCCCCAAACTTTTCTCCTGAAAATTAGCATGTAGAACTAGATGATATCCATGAATATATGCTGCTTGCAATTTTAATTGTTTTGATTTCTCTAGTAAATAGCAGCTCCCTTGAAATGTCCATTTTTTCATGTATTTTTAATGTTTTCTTCGTGTTCACTTTTTCCCCCTCAATGAGCCTCCGTTTTGGTCAAATTGAAGCCGATGTTTGTTTTCATCCAGGCTGTAACTGGAAGACTGCTTTAACTTTTGTCTGTGGTATGGCCTGTGTGGGTTATAAAATTGTAGTACCTTTCAATCTAGGTAATCTTCTAGATACATGGTTAAATCAAATTGAGCCCTGCAAAGTTGGTTAAAGGTACGGAAAAGTAATTGATTGGGGATTATGAAGGGATAGACAGTATGTCTGCCACTTGCACTTGGAAAAAGTAGCTATGTATGGAACTGGTTCCTTGGAATCATATGTTCTCCTTTGTTAGCAGCAGCAGCAGTGTTCACTTTCAAACTGGAGATGTTAGGCATTTCATGATGTAAGTGTTCACAGACTTGGCGGTCATGCATCGGTCTTTTAAAAGATGCCATTGAACTGTCTTAAATAATATTTTTAAATAATGCATAAATATTCTCTCTACAAAACACACTAGAACAATTACTGAGTTATATCAGAATTAAATCCAAATTTAAGTGACTAGAATTATCATTAATCATATTTGTGTGGTGGACTTCTAAGCCTCAAATATCATCTTGATAGGGGAAGGTGAAAACAAGGTGTTGGGCTTATCCAGGGGCAGCTCTTGAGAAGAGATGGCAGGATGGTAAAACAGATGGTACACGCTGATTTCACTTTTAAATTCTGGAGTCAAACATTGGGATGTGTGTCATTAAAAGATATTTTTAGGGAGACAGAGATTGAAAATACAGAAACAGACACCTTCTTATCGTTCTCTCTCCTACTCACACTCTTTCCCACTTCAGAAAGAAACCCTCAAATGCCCTTCTCTGCTATTATTATATGTAAGTTCTGAAGAACTCATACAAATGCCTGTGTTGGAGTTTCAGCTCTAACTCCATGTACTAAAGGCCAGGGACCCCCACGATATGTCACAGCAGGATGGCCTAGTTCCTGTTTTATGGGTCTCTCCTAAGAACAGAAGCTGTAAACCACTGTAGTTCCCAAACCACCTCACTGTGGCCGTGCTGACCAGAGCTAACTGATTCAGCCTGCAAGCATGAACTTCTCTTGTGGGCTTTGACATCGATGCAGTTTTACTGCTGTTTCCACTCTTGTGTTTGGAATTGACTGTCTCAGCGTGGTATACTGATTGTTACAATGGTCTCTACCAAAATTTCATCTTAATCTGAGTATATAAATTTCTCTGTTCTGCATTTTAGTCACTTTATTCCTCAGTGAAAATACATTTATTCTGAATTAAAGGATGAACTTTGAAAATAGCAAACTTGAATGCTATGTGGCTTACTTTCTGCATTTCTTATTACCTATTTATTTCAAGTCTCCTGGTCTTCTGACATGTGTTAAAGACAAGGTAAAGGTCTTCTGTGTTGTGTAATTTGCACATTACCGTCATGATGGACTAAGACAATTACAACATGTGCAGGATGAAACTGCCCTGGCTATGGCTGATGAATAATCAGAGAAGGTCTTTGAGTCTTCCTGTCAGAGTGAATTCTCTTGAGGGGCAGCAGGAGACAGTTTATGGCTAAAGTGTGTACTTGGGATATAGTAGCCAAAATTCTGTTTGAGCTGAGCAGACCACATACTTGATCACTTGCCTTATTTCAGGTAAAGGACTGCCTCAGTTTTTTTGTACTGCTGGGAGAGAAATTTTTCCATGGTGGAGTCTTATTGCATTAAATCATGAAAAAATCTTTTGCTAATAGAACCAGTATGTTGTAAGAAAAAGTTATTCTTCTGATTTTACTGTCTTATTAAAATTGATTTTCAGTGAAAATTCTTAGTTCTTAATTAGTTCCAGCAGACACATTGGTGTGTAGTGTTCACCTCATCCTTCTCCACAAAAACCCAAACCAACCCAGAATTGTTTCAGGAATGCAAATAGTCAGGATAGTAAAGGAAACGGTATGTAAACTTGACTAAAATCCATTGTATTTTACTGGTTATTTATCATAGTGACTGTATTAATTTATTTTGAAGAACAGTGTTTCCTAGATATTTCTTCTGAAAGCATAACCCTTGAACTCATAGGAGGATATTGCCATTGTTCCTGTGTTATTTGAGTTGAAGTGAGGGAATGGATAAAGTGTGACCAGGCGCTAGGATTTTAAGTTCAAGAGTGTCATGGTTTCCATAGAGACAGCTAGTTCTGTCATAGCTACAGAGTTAAATGCTTATAGGATTTTGCTTTTTTTCCCCTTTAAATAAAATTTGTTTATGTTCTTTTTTGGTTTTCTCTGTCTTTTCACTTCAAGTTTCTGAAATTTGCTAACTACATTTTTAGCAGTGGAAAGCTGCCTTAGCCATTCCCTGTTTGAGGAAGCAGTTGCACATAAAACCGTATTTGTTTCACTTTGTAGTAATCTAAAGGTGAGTGTGTCATGGAACTGGTATGAAGTTCACCTTAGTCTTGAATAGAGTGACGCAGGGTGCTGTCACATTTACCTGGTGTCATGTTGGGATTGCCCTACTTTCACAAGCGGTGTGGCTTTGAACGAGTGGCGCAGCTGGCAATGACACTTCAGAGCTTTGTTCATTCACGTGGACAATTTATGTTTCTTCTCATGTTCTATGTCAGTCTTTTTTTCATGATACGAAGTAAATTTATTATCAGTACTGCAAGGTGCTGTAGGGGTAGAGCAAAGCTAAATGCAGGGGTTCTGAGTGTTGCCAAGTGTAAACTTTAGGCGTTCAGTTGAGGAAGTGTGGTTAAGTTACCTGTATTTTCTATGAAGTATCTGGTGAAAATACGTGTCTAGAAGTGTGATTCATGAGAACTGTAGTTTTATATTTTTTACCAAATGACTCTTGAAGAAGAGTCCAGGATCAAGGACCTTTTCTCTCTCACTGAGAATGCTTGCACTGTTGGGCTACAAATTTATACTTCTGCTCTCTTAGTCCCTCTACCAGCTAGTTTCTTGGCTGAGAAGGAGCTGATATTATTATTCTAGATGTGTCTCAAATTCCCAGAATGTTCTGGAAGTCTTCAGAAGGCTGCTTGGGGAAATGACTTGGATTCAATGACCATGAGCTGATACAGTTAAAATCAAAGAATAAACAAAGCAGAAGTATATGTAAAGGCTTTGGATTTCAGGGAGGCAGATGCTGATTAAACTAAATGTACTGGGTTAGTAATAAGGAGTGTATCTGAGGAGTTTGCATGCTTGGTGTTTCTTCAGGTTGGAGACATTAAGTTATAAAATATCTGCGTGCTAGATGAGTGAAAAGATGTGAAGAGAGACTTTGAACTTGACAGATGAGTAACCATCTCGGGAAGGATGCTGAGAAGGAGCAGAGAAGAAATAAAGGAATAAAATTCGTGATTTCTATTTATCCAAATTAGATCATAACAGATTCATCAGCCAGTTTTCTTTGGAAGAAGAGTGTTTTCCACATGAGGGAAATGCAGAAGAGGTGTAATCTGTCTGGACTTCAGTGAGTAGTTGATGTTGCGTAGGAAGGGATCAGTTGGGGAAGGCAGGGTTTGACTGAGTGTGTGACTTTGGTGGAGAAGATGGTAAGGTACAGTGTTCAGGATGTAAGTGTCAGGCTGTCAGTTATGCTTAGTGGAATTCCTTAAAGATAATTTTGGGACCAGCTGTCTTTTTAATGTTTTCGTTTATGCCACTAGCACAAGGAAAATCAGTATGCTGATGAAATTTGTTGATGAGGAATAGTATAGAAGATGATTGGGGTGTTGTGTGGAGATGGGATTATCTCAAAGACTGAATTAAAAGGAACAAAATTAATTGAATTAAAATAAAAATATCCTGTGCATCATGGTTGGTTAAAAGCTGTATTTTGAAATGCAAGCTTGAAACCTTATGTCATAGAAACAACTGGGCTAGAGAAGAGCATTGCAAGATTACTGCATTAGAAATGTAAGACAGTTGTGATGTTTGTATTGAAAATGAAGAGGCTTTTGCAGTTGATTTAAGCAAGTTCTAGTATCATTTTATAAATTCCTGAAATACTGTATATCATTCTAATTATGCATACTTAAGAAAGTTTAAACAAAACTAAAGCAGATATGGATTAAAGTGGATTGTGGAATCACTCACTTTGGAAAGGACCTTGAGCAATTTTCTAGCCCAAACTCCTACTGGAAGCAGGGTCACCGTTGAATTCAGACCAGATTGCTTGGGGCTTTGTTGGTTGGACCTTGAAAATCCACCAGGCCAGAGCTTCCAAAGCATCTCTGAGTGACCACTGTTTTGAGATCCTCAGGGTAAAAACTTTTTACCTTATCACAGTTCAGAGTCTCTTGTTTCCATTTATGACCATTGTCTGTTGGTCTTCTGTCTTGGACCTCAGTAAAGAGGTCCTTGTTTTGGTAATTTAGGTGTGGGAAGGCTGCTAATAGGTCCCCTCCAGGCCTACCCAAGCCCAGTTACCTTAATCTCTATTGGTGTCCTTCACAATTTTGAAGACCATGTTCCCACCAAGGGCCAGCCTTTTAATGAGGAGAACCTTTGCTTGTTAATTTTAGCAAAGTGTGTCCTTGTCTGCACATGCAAAAGAAAGCCATCAAAACCCCAAGGTTTTTTTTTTTTCCTAAAGCATGATGTCGGTGGGGCATCAGTGAGTGTAACCTATTCAAGAATAAATTTAAGCTGGGAATGAGAAGAAGGTGCTCAGTGAAACAGCTCAGGTTCTACAACAGCCTTCCAGGGCATGTAAAAACTGAAGTTCTTCATTATATTCAGGTGGGTGCATTTCCAGGAGTGACCTGGTGTCTAGGACCTGTAGGTCCCTGCTGACTTGGCTTGTGTGATGCTGCCATGATGCTTAGACTGTTGTTTGGGCTTGATTCTACTTTGTATGTAAATCTAGTGGAATTCAGTCACGAAAGTGAAGCTGGGAGGTTTCTCTTTGGCCTAGAGCCATTGGGAAACCTTAAGGTGTCTTTAGAGAACTAACTTATTTCTTACAACAATGAACTTGAATTAGAAAGTAAGTGTATTGGATGTTGAGGAAAAAATTGTTTTGTGTATGTATTTCAATCTTAAAACAGCTAAAGAAAAGCACTTAGTTTAACCTTGGGGCTGCGTAGCATGTAATGATACGACACTTTTCCTTCTCTGCATTTTAATTGTAAGATAGGGAGCAATCTTAAGCTGCTACTGGAGCACAGAATTGATAACAAAGTAACTTGTTTAACTGAATAGATGGGAAGTCACTTAAACATTAGGAAATGAGATATACAACCTACACAATGTTTATTGATGTTAAAGTGACTTCCCATTTATTTAACATTTGCTGTGAAATTAGAAGCACTGTGGCACTAAGACGTTTTGTAGGTATACCTTAAAGTATGAACAAATTTTGCATGCTTAGAACAAAGAAAACACAACGTATTCTACATCAGCATATATGTGACCCAAATTTATCTTCCAGAAGTTGTGGACACAGTTGTTACTATAATCTTTTTATAAATATAATTTTATTTTTGGGTGGTTTTCTGTTTGGTGATGGGGTTTGTTGTTGTTTGCAGAATATAATCTACACTGAAAAATTTTATTGTGTATGCAGTGCAACTGATGGGGTAGTTAGTGGAGCTGTGATTATGAGATTGGGGTGGGAGGGAGAGGGTGAGATTTGCATGCTTGAGCTCACAAACAGAATGTGCTATTACATAACTGTGCAGAGGGGATGTAGTCCGCAAATTGTATTTAATCCTTCTTCTGATACTCTGGCTGTCCTTGACTGCTTTCAGCAGTAATGCTGCTGTTGGTACTACAATGCAGAAGTCTGAGGATGTGATCCGTATCACTTTGTTGTAGCAAAAGGCTGGAACTCCCTTTGGTACCCTGAAAAAAAGAAAAGCCATAATCAGGACAGTTGTTGTAACATCCCCAGTTGAAGAACAAACTTCTCAGGGCCGTGAGAACTGCAAAAGTCTCTTGAGACCAAGACACTTGACAAGAATAGATGGAGGGGCTTTAGGGATACAAGGGGTACAGATACAACCTCCTTGGTAGCTTTTAATGTAGGAGATAGGATACAGGTTAGCTAAGATTACTAAGATTCCTTTCTTAACTTGAAAAATTAAAATTGGACGCTTTTGTGTCAAAATTCCTCTACTTAACCAAGACTTTTTTCTGCACTTTGAGTAAATGTGTATACACATATGCTCTTTTTTTTTTCTTTCTTCTTCTAGTTCTGAGCTTTCTGGAATTTTGCCAGAAAAATTTTTTTCAGATCTCCTATAGTTTGTTTGCAAAATTAAGTAGTACAGCAGTTGCAAGTTGTTAAATTTCCCAATATTTTTGAGGGAAATGAGATTGGACTCTAAATTTAAAGGCAAGTTTTGGGATTATTTACTTCAAACCCTTTGGGGTAGTGTGATATGCAACTCAAGACTAAGATTCCTTCAAGCCAAGATTAAGAAAAATATATATATATATAGAGAGAGAGAGAGAGAAACATGCAAACTAAATGTGTTGGTGGCATGCTGTACTATAAATAAGAAAATACTTGAACCTTTCATTAGAACAGCTGTTTCTTTGCACTTGATGTAACATCTGCTTGACTGACTTAAAAATTCATTTTGGGCTTCTGCTGACATGTGGTGATTTTTTTTTTAATGAAAATATTTATCCTGCGTCTTACACAAACGTTGTAATATACCCTTTAAAATTATTATCTTATCTCACTGTGCCTTTTATATTTCGTAGTAAGGTTATAAGAAATGCTCTTCAGTAATGAGAACCTCATCTGTCTTGGGGAGGTAGGGGGAAAGAAGGATCTAACATTTTTCACTCCCCCCCCACCCCCCCTGC
>VZTE01002530.1:247709-382547 GCA_013397775.1 Eulacestoma nigropectus
CCCCCCCCCCCCATGTTGCTTATATTGATTTTGTGGTGTATATTAACTGCAGAGGTATGACTTAATCAAATTTTCCAGGAAGCCAAGTTAGTTTTGGTTATTTTTCAGTGATATTCATCTCCTTTTTGTATTTACTTTAGTGTGCCTGGTAATCTCAAAACACAGTAATGAGAATAAAAAGAAATGTGTCTCCCTAATGTTGTGGTACAAGAAGAAGAACTTCACTTCTGTGTTAATGCAGTGCCATAATCATACTTTTAAATGCTGAGCAGGGCTAATCTTCTGGGGTTTTTTTTAGTCATCTCCTTGTAGGATCCAAATCAGGTAGTTCTAGGGAGTGGATGGTTTGGTATTGTGTCTACCGCCTAGGAAAGTGCTATGGTCTTCAAAACAGGTAAACCCCACCACAGCTGAACTACACACAGATGAAGCAAAATAAATCCTTAGATAAATGGTATAAATTCGGAGTTCGGGAACTGCTTAGCCAGCAGGAGAAAGCTAAGGGGGGTGTCTCATGAGCCAGTTAGGATACAGGAAATGGACATGAGGAATTGGAGTGAGAGGCAAATGGCCTGCTGGTGAAGACGCTACACTAGGCACTGGTGCTGAAAATTTGGGGTTAGTTTGTTCTTCTAAGCAGGCAGCCCATTCCAAGTACAAGTAACAGTTTGTGATGCAGTCTGAACTTCCTAAATTTTTGGCAGTATGTTGGTATTGTAATAAGGTGCATTAATGCTTAAAAAATAATAAAGATTATGAGGTATAGAGAGAGTGGAATCGAATGCAGTACACTGCACTTCTAAAAGCCAGAGCATGGCAAGCTGATGAAAAGAACTTACTGTCTACATGCACATTTTTATATTGTCATCTGAATATGTACTCAGTAACTGATGTGGTGCTGTTTTGCAAACTGTTGGTTAAATGGGAGAAATTAAAATGTATTAGAGAAACTGTGTGTCTGTGAGCTTAATACAAAGGACCTAGCTGAGAGGGGGGGAGGCAGCTCAGAGAGAGCTTGTTATAAGATTCATTATGAAACAACTGTCAGATGAATTTTGATATTTCCTGATTCATTTAAAGACAAGGGTAAGTGTAAAGACATCTTGCTGCTAGAATTCATTGATGACGTGAAGTTTGAAAAGTGCTTGTAATGTAGAGAGGAAGAAGAACTTTGCGGGGGGATTTCTTAGGTCTGGTGCCCAGACATGGGGGAAATCTGAAACATCTTTATGATGCAGAATACTTCTTTACACCTAGCCTCCTTTCTCTCCAAGGGATGGAGTAATAGGAGTGGGATGAAATTTGGAGCTGTGTGCTTTAGGGTGATACAGGCAAGATAAAAGCTTGGAGGCTGAATAATTGAAAGGATCAAAGTAAAAAAGGGTACAAAGTAACTGAGCAAACAGCATGGTGCAGTTATGAAGAAGGTATGTGTGCTCTTGGGACACAGTCACAGAAGATGTTTTCAGTAGACAGAGGAAATTACTGGTGGTGTTATACAAGCACCTGGCGAGACATCATTTAGTATGCTTCAGAATAGTCCTTTGTTTGAGGAGAAAATAGAAGAAATTGTGCAGAGACAGGCTACTAGGATGAAAGGGGGAATAGGTGTCTCACTAGAGAAAGCTTGAAGAGCTTGTCTAGGGTAGTCCAGCTGAAGAAACCATATATGTAAGTGTTGTCCATACATACACTGGTGGAGACAGTGAAGGGAGGGGAAGTACTGAAACTGAAAGACAATATAAGCGAAACAACACCTGAACATAGTCCAACTTCTTGAAGCTGTAGTTCATCATGGTAGTCAGGTTTTTGGAGTAAACAGGAACAGTAGAACTTGATCTGCTTTTTCTGCTAAATATTGTTGACATTTGAAAATAATTCCTTAATCATTATGGAAATTTCAAAGAAAACAAAACTTTAATGTGTATAGCCAAATGTATTCTGAATTTTATGAAGAACTGTCTTTGAGTAAACAGCATTTCCTCAGTTTCTCTCCTTCAGGTTTTTTTTTTTGTGATTTCCTGGTATGCAGTGATACTCTTGGAGTGGCTGTGGTGCTTTCTCAGAGACAGCTACCACTTGGCTGCTTTCCTGGGCTAATGGGAGAACTTGTATTTTCTGAAGGGTGTTAGTAGGAGGACAGGGAGGAGAACCTAGCCTTTTACGCTCACTCTTTTTATGCTTTCTACACTTTGAAATAGAGACTGAATTGCTTTTAGGAGGGGTCATTTCCTTCATTGACCTTGAAGTGTACTGGATGATAGAGACAGGTAATTTGGATACCTCCATTAGGTGCTTAAAGATAGGTAGGATGAATCCAAGCCAAAGCATTCAAGAGGGAATAGACGATCTGCCTAAAGAGCTTCTGAAATAAGTGGAGAGTAGGTAGCTGAGACAGAGCTGTCATGTTCGGTGGATATGATGCACTGAGATCTTTTCAAGAAGTCTAGAAAACTTGGACATTGCTGTAAATTTTTCACTTGATATTTGATGTACAAAACAGGTTACTGAATTCCAAAAAAGAAAGCTTTGTTGCAACTTACCTTGAAGTGAGAGCCACAGCTTGAGTGTGACTTGGAGAAAAGTATCCGAGCAGTTAGTCTGCTAAAGTCTCACTGAAACTTGATGGAATGTGGGCTTGTAGGTTGAAGTACAACAGCAGCTAGACTCCTGCTTGCCATGGACATTGCTAAGCGCTACCTACCCGAACATATTTTGTTGACCTCGCTAACAGTAGCTTGAGGAACCAAAATTTAATCTCTTTTTCATTATAAATAATGTCATACTGAGCTCTTTATGTGTGTTATTTTAATGCTCTATGGAAAAGAAATTATATTCAGTAATTTGCAAATAGAAGAGAGGAAAGTTATGGATGAAGGTGCCGGTGGTTATATGGAGAAAATTAATGAAAGAAAAATTATGGTGGGATGTTATTACCGTGTTGCATGTGGACCTCATGTTGCTTGTAGTGAAAGACAGTGGTGGGATGAAGTTTTGGATTCAGAAGACTGGCAGAGGGTTTCAAACTTTGTGGCAGCTGGGAGCAAGGAAGGATGCTGTCTGACTCCCTGGTGTTTTGTAGATGCACTGGCTGAGATCGGGAGGGAGCATTCTAGGGCTTTTATTTAGGCTTACAGGGTATTCAGGACTGCAGATTTTGATATTTTAATGCTCTCTGTTTAAGTTAATTTTTCAGGTTTGTATTTTTCCTCTTCATTCAGGAGTTGCTTATGTGTCCTTGCTAGAATATGTTTCTACCCTATTGAAAGCTATTTTTTACTGGCACAGTTGATTCAATCACTAACAAAATCTTCTGGTGTTTATAATCAAAAATGCCAGCTGTTAGAATTTAATCTTCCTAGGTTATGGGTATGTGAACAACATTTTATAGACCTCTTTGACCCTCTTTTTAACATATGTTAACATGTTAAACTGTTTTCTCAAATCATTTGGATCAGTCTTCCAAAACCAACAACAATTTTTTAGTAACTGTAAAAAAAGAAATAATTTAAGTCTTCTCTGTAAACTTTCCTAATACTCATGTTTTGGGGTTTTTTTACCAGATAAATTTGCGCCTTATCTTGGTAAGCGGGAAAACAAAAGAGTTCCTGTTTTCACCGAATGACTCTGCTGCAGATATTGCAAAACATGTGTATGACAACTGGCCAATGGGTGAGTAGCTGAGTGGCTTTGGCTTTTTAACTGGTGAGCAAGGAGCTTCCCTGTATATTCAGACTGAAGTGTCGATAAACTGATCTCTTTGCTCAACATTCAAATTAAGTATGTTTATTCACTGTCTGGACAAAGATTTATATAGAAATACAGTTGTCTTGTCTTCTTTTTCACAGTTCCTTCAGTTGGGCAGATTTTTAGATGTCACGACTGTTTCCTACTTTATTTCTAAAATTTGTTTCCCCAAATTGAAGTACTTCTTTCCCCCTATCTTTTGACACTTTTCTTGATCAATCATGTTAGAGGATCTAGTAAGTGTGAGGAAATGTTGGAGATATAAAACCTCTTACGTGAGGACAGCTAAAATACAACATGGAAGCCACAGGAATGCATTAGTGAAATTGAGTCTGAAGTACTTTTTCCTTACTGCCTTATCTTGGAAAAGATCTGTAATACTGGTATTTTTCCAGGAAAAAAAAAAGATATAAAAGCCCATTTTAAGAGACATTAAAAGACTGGATGTTGTTTATGTGAATATACTTGGTGTTGTGCAGGAATACTGGCTTTGGAAAATGGGCTTGAGAACTTCAGATATGTATTCACATATGTGAATAGTTCCCCAAAACAAAGTGGTTCTGTTCTCCTCGACTATGATTTCATGGGAAAATAACCAAAACACAGACATAGCATTACATAGGATGAAAGAAAATGCTTCTTTTGGTACAGGACTTCATTTGGGTTACTGTTTTGATGTTAAAAAGACTACTATTTAGACAAACTAAAACATTGCACTATCTGTTTCTGTGGTGCCTTTGTCAAAGACATATGGTGGATGATGGTTTATGCCAAAAAGTTAATGTTGATAATGAGTATTTTAGGCCTTAAACTGTTTTTTGAGGTCAGGAAAAAAGTTCAGTTTGCTGTTTGATTTGCTGGGATGCAGTATTATGTATTTAGTAAAACATGTAAAGAAGGAGGAGGTTTTACGTCTTCTGAAGTATTAGATACAGATGTAAAACACTTTAAAAAATAGGTTAACGTAGCATCTGTGCTGTACATTTTTTAATGTGTGCCTATAACATAGTTGTCATAACCAAGTGTTGTTTGTGTACATTTAACTGGATTAGTAAAGGCAGAACTGGATTTTCTTTTTCTTACTCAAGTTTATGCCTGAACATGTGATGTCATGTTCACAGTCTTGTGAAGAGCTTGAAAGTTGCAGATTCTGAGTTTAAAGTTGGGAAGAAACCCAGACTTTGAAGTCTCTTCCTTAAAAAAAAGTAGAACCAGACTGAAACGTCAGTTCAAATACCTGCTGTCCTGAGACAGTACTCTAAATTTTGATGAATATTTAATTGCCTTTGCAAAGAAGAATAGTCTCAATTTAAAAGACAGAAAAAAAAATCTCACTTCAGAATAGCATATATATTTTCATAAACATTAGCCCGTTAGCTGTTTTCAGACTAAGAGTGCTCCTCTTTGCCACAGGACTGAGAAATCTTGATGAGGACTAAAGTATCCTTGAAACCCAGATGATGTGATTTTTTACCACCATTTTGACTTGTCATGATCTTGTGGGGAAAAAAGGGATGAAATAACCTCAGTCACATGCTGGTAGGATTAAGGCAAACTTCTCCCTACCTCTTTTGGCAATATAGTCTTTAATTAAGTATCTCTTGATTTGCAGTAGAAAACGCCAAATTTATTTTAATGCGTATCATCTAGATAGGTTACCTGTTCTCTTCTTTCCCTCCCCATTTTCTTCTAAATAATACTAACTTCTTTCTTGTAGAGCAATTTTCTGAACTTTAAAAAAAAAAAAAAAAAGGTCGATTCTGTGAGTCCTTGGCTCATTTAGTCATCGGTGGAAATTGAAATTTGAATTCATGTCAGAAAGAAATGTTTCAGACTTCCAGCCAAGAAGCAGAAATTAAAAGGATGGGTAACTTGGCAGCTTAACAGTGAGAAAATACCTGTGCCAAAATCTAGTCTGTCTTCTTTTGGTTGTAGTTTTACATCATTATGGCACTGTCAACTGGCTGGATTTCTCCTCTTTACAGCCACAGTATCATGGAGTTCAGACTGTATGGAGTGAAAAAAGAGAAACCAAAACTGCTATGGTAGCAGTGTGATAATTCAGATCCTTGATGTAGCCCACTTCACAGCATAGCAGAACGGGCATGTACTTGAATTGCAAGACAATTGAATCAGACCCTAAGTGGAAATACTTGAAATTCAAATAGCTTTGGTTGCCTGATTTGATCTAATCTTATAAACTAGGCACATGGGAGCACCTGGGAGTGTTGCAGGTTCTGTTGTTGGTACCAGCCTTGCCCCCGCCGTGGTCTGGGGCTGAGATGGCTCCTGCCCACGTCTCTGCCTGCTTGCTTTTTGCACCAGATGCCTCTCCGTACACTCTGTAGCTTTTGTTCGTGGCTTTTGTTTCAAATGCTTCCCCTTCTACCCTTTTCAGTTCTTCTCCTTTTGTGGTGCCAGTTGCTCCTGCCTGTATGTTAATTGCCTGTTCCCAGTGAACAGGTTGGTTTCTGTGGCTTGTCCTGATTCCTTGTTGAATATTCATTTTGCTATATAAACACTACAAAAGCAGAAAGAGAGAACATTTGTGAACAACTGTTGCCAGATATCTGGTCATCTAAGAAACAGAAGACACTGTATTCCCAGAGAGACCATTTAAATTCAACATTTCAAGGCTTTATGATACTTGTTCTCAAAGCAAAGTGCATATTTATTTGTTCTTCACATTGTGACAGGGAATGGAAAATAAGTAGGAAAAGACCATTTAAGCTTATCATTAATTTATGATGGCTTAAGCATTATAGGAAAATGCATGCTTGCTTTTTTTCGAACCACCATTTGCCACATAAAAACATCCATGGATCGGCCTTTGATAAGCTCCTTAAAACAAACGTATTGGTGGGTGCCTGCTCTGAGAGAGCCTCTGTTCCGACTCTGTGGTGGCAGTCGGGGGCTGCTCAGGTCACTGCCCCCTCCAGACATGGAACTGGTTGGATCTGGCCATCATCGAACGGCGCTGAGCTGCCTCCGGAGCTTTTTTTCAGTGCTGTGATCTTGGGAGTCCTGTTTCAAGTGACCCATCACATGCGCGCTCGGTCTGTGTGTGGCAGCTTCCCGTTGCTGGAGAACAGCTCCAGTTAGTCAGTTAGCTGGTGATGAGGAGTATGGCTTGGGAAACTTCAGAATGGCCTGGTTATCAAGAACCAGGAAGCAATTTGCATGTATGAAATATTTTCTTTAGGACTTGTGTATGTGCTATATATATCCTGCAGTTTGTGACATCAGTAATATTTATACTTGCGGACATAAAATTATGTGTTTCAATGCCCAGTGTCAAATAATAAATTCAAGAATAAACTTCAGGAGTGCTGGCCTTGAATTATCTTCCTGTGCCTTCAGCCTGTGTTCTCTCTTCACTGTTTTATGCAAGAGTCCTGTTCCAAATTTTCTTCCTGGGTAAAGGTGAGAGAAATAACAAAAGATGTTTTTATTACAATGTAACTCTGGAAATTCTTTCTCTCTTCAGATTGGGAAGAAGAACAAGTCAGCAGTCCAAATATCTTGCGGCTCATTTATCAAGGGAGGTTTCTTCATGGCAATGTGACATTAGGAGGTATGAAAATACAGTTGTTATTTGTTACAGTTAGGCAAAGGGGATATTTATTTACAGTTCAGTGAATACTACTTTACTGTTCAAGATCACAGTATGGCTTGCTTTATACTGTTCTTCTTGTGCATAGAGTGACATTGTACCTTATTGCATATTTTTCCATCTTTTTACCACGAGTTGTTAAACTTTGAGAGGTACCACCTGCTAAGTCAAGCCTCCTCTCACACAAAGAAACTGTAGTGCTGCTTTTATTTGTTGTCTTTCTAAATGGAATATTTTGTTCCACCTCTCTTACACTGCGTTTGCAGGACAAGCTACTTAATAAATATCTGAAAAATTTTAAAATGCTTGATAAACTTTGTGATAATTGGTCAAACAATACTTTAAATCTTAGTGCAACGCAGGAAGACACCCTATGAATGAGAATGAGGGGAAGCATTCTTGCTGTCCAGTGCTCTCCCAGGGATACAATTGCATAGTTATGCGAAAACAACAGTAAATGGCTTCACTTCTTTTGCAAAGGACATGCAATTCAACTGTGCCCCCTCGTGGCAACTGTTTCCCCACAATTACACATTTTGGTGGGAACCCCTGATAGAGGTGTGACACACATTTGTTAAGTTATCTTTCCTTTTGTAGGTAGCATTTGCCAATGGGAATATCAGCTGTATCAATGACTAAACAATATGAGCCTCTCCATTCTGTGCCAGTTTAAAAACAAATTAATGCTCCTACTTCGTATGTTCAAATTATTCATGGTTTGGTACCTGAATGCAGTACAGAAAGGACAATATAATATAATACAAAATCACCAATGAAATGTTTTTGAAGTTAAGAGGAATCTGAAAACAGTATTTCTGGACTGCTTATGGTGATGTTCCATGAAGAGTTGGCTGGGATGATATAACTATTGATTCACTTTCTACCATTCCCAGTGTTGCCTAGTGATGTACTTATAGAATAGATTTACTCTCCACTTATATAAATTTTTAATGCTTCTATATATACAAACAAGATCGTTATTAGCTCGGCTGGAAGAACTCTGAAATTTTTATTCACTCTTTAATTTGTATTTTTACCAGGTGACAGTGAGTGCAGCTAGTAGCAGTTGGAGTAGAATTGAAAGACAAATGTTAAGTCTTGGATCATCTCTGCAATTAAAGATACTAGTCTTACCCTACATTTCCAGGCAAGGATAGTTAAATGGGATTTACTCCACCATTCATCTGAGTGTTGCTCTTTACCACCAGCGTTTTTTCCCTTTAGTGACATTTGTCTAAACCTAAAAAAAACTTGAATATTTGTTGAATATATTTAATATATTATTTAATGAGTTAAGCTGGAAAATAATAGCTGCATGCTGCTGACTCTTGCATTAACTTAGGTCTATGAGTTTTCAACATTTACTTGGGTTCAGGGCATTTTACTTCATTCTTAATCATTCATGCGTTGCGATTTAATCATCATGTTTCTACCCCAAGGATCTTACATGTATATTAGTGTTTTTCAAAAATATTTTTGTTGCTGTATTGTTTTAAGAAAAACAAACCCGAAAACATTGGCTTAACTTCAGTACTAATGAAGTTATCAGGAGTAAGATTACACAGCTGAAAGGGGAACAGGAATTCATGAAACAGCCTGAAAAGCCTTTTACTTCAGTTTGTGGTGTTCATTAGAGGTAACCTTAAGTGAACCAGTTACCTTTAAAAGGGAGGTGGAGGGAGGAGGAAATTTCTTGCTGAACACAATATTTAGTTTCTTATACTATTATAATACACTTTCCTGAAGCTTTTCTAGCTGTAGTTCTCTTTGACTGAGTTATAGCACTTAGTGTTATATTTGCTTTAGGTGATTAGGAAATACTGACTGGAATTTTGACCTACTGAAAATCACTTTATCATCCAGTGAAACAAAAGTTTCCGAGGAAACAGTTTCTTTTTTAACTGGAGTCCATTTATGTTCACTTTTACCTTACATGTCTGTATAGTGGCTTCTGAATTTGAGACTCTATAAACTAAGATGCCTCAAAAATCAGAAATTGATAGGAAAAAGTGGGTTTGAGTGAAAAATTTTATTTTCAAGAAAGCATCCCTTTTGATACCTTCTCTGAATGGACTGTCACTACAAGAACAGCAGAGCTGATGGCAGTGGAAGCAGTGTAGAACAGAACCCTCTGTAAAGCTGTGCTGCTTTTGCCTGCAGTGCTTGAGCCACACTGCTGTGTTGTTTCCTGCCTGTGCAAAGTGCTGGTGAGTTGGCTAGCAAGGCAGAGTCTGTTGTTCAGCTTCCAACAGGAAATGTAATGCTTTAGCTAAATATTTGTTCTGCAGTTTGCATTTCAAATAATATTAATTAGGGAAGTAATACATAATCAACAGTTCTCCATTTCTTGGTAGATAATGGTAATCAGCAGCATTTGTTTCCTTATTTATTGGAGAAGGGAAGTCAACCCACCATGTGCCATCCACATTCCAAAAGGGGGTGAAAAGTAAGTTCTGACAATAGAAAATACAGAACAACAATGGAATTGAATAGTTGGGAAAGGAATTAAATACAATTTTGGTTTAAGTGAGAGAAAGGGGTGAAAGCACAAAGAGAAGAGCAAGAAAGGATTACTGAGCATAGGTTAGGCTGCTCAGATGCTGTCATGGTGCTCCAAACAAGAAGCTGGAAATTTCTAGCAAGAACTTGTGTAAACTATGCAAACTACTAGCTGAAATTAGTTAATATAAATATTAGCATAGTTCTACTTGATTACTGTAAATAATCTCCACAACTTATTAATCAAGTCTCCTGAAATGTGTTGATATTATGAAAGATGTTCCTAATGTGATTATTTTGTAATTCAAGAGTTTGTTATGAAGACAATCCTTTTCCATGGAGTTTGCAAAGAGCATATTAACAGTCTGTTAGAGTTTTCAGTTGTGTCATGGTATCAGGTACCCAAAATGCATCATCTTTATCAGGCTTCAAGCTATCAATAGCTTCTAGTTGCAGGCACAGGCAATGCTTCAAGTAAACTAAGAAACTTTCAGATTTGCCTTTCCATAGAGATTGCTTTTCCCAAAGTACAGCTGCTTCAAAGAATCTTGTGGAGTTCAGTATCACTTTGTGTGCTTACACCTGTGTTTGGACCTGTGTTTTAATCATAATTTGCATTTCTTCAAATAAATATGTAGGCAATGAACATGATTTGATAGCAGTGTTGTAGTGAGGCTTGTACTGAATACACATAATTACTAAATACTGGGTTTACTTTTTTATTAGTGAATCTTTATGCTGTAGCATAAAACAGAGAGACATTTTTTGCTTCACTTGCCTTCAGGTTTATTGGCCATTCATTATGCATTTATTCACTTAAAATGCCATTTCACTGTATGTGAAAACAAAAGCTGTAACTTGAATTTGATAGGACAAATTCTACTCAGATCAGAATTATTTTTGTATTAAGGATTAAATTCTTGTTAAATTTACCACTGACTTTTTTTTTCCACTATAAGGTGAGAAGGACAAAACTTAGAGCATCCTTACCTTTTTTTCTCACCTTGTATTTCCCAGAAAAACAATAAAGGAAGATACTCTAAGTGTACAAGGTATTTGTATACTTAAATTGGAATGTAAAAATTATCATTTTAGTTTCAGACACAAGCAGAAGGAATTGTGGAAAGCACCATTTTTGTATTGCTAAAGCTCACAAAGGCAGCATTGTGAAAACTACTGTATCTAATTTAAAAAGCTTTAAATTTGATATTTTTCACATGCAGCTGATGTTACAGATTAGTATTAAAAGGCAAGTGCAGACATTTTGTATTTCAAAAAATCTGTGTCATGTATCAAAATATGTTTTAGGAAAACCTGTTTTGCAGTAGAGGCTCAGTGTTTTGATATCTCAGGAATAACAATTTGGTGGCTGAATTAGCAACTTTCTTGCATCCTTATTATTAAAGAGTTTAACACCCGACTCTTGGCATGAATGCCCACCTCCCTTTTTACTCAAAAGAGGAAGGCTAAGTTTCCTAACAGGAATATCATGTCTCTAAGAATGCAGTGTTTTAAGTGATTATTTTCATACCCCGAGTCCCTGATTTACTGAACTTCAACCAGTAAGCAGTTCAAGCCTAACAATATGAACTTTTGAACAGGTGTTAATCCAATTATAGTTAGTTTCAAGTGGGTATTTTGGACAAAAAAAGACTGATGTAATGTGTTAATAATTCTCCCTTTTTTCTTCTGCAGCGTTAAAACTTCCTTTTGGCAAAACAACAGTGATGCATTTGGTGGCTAGAGAGACACTGCCAGAACCAAACTCTCAAGGTAGGCTGGGGCACTAGAGGAATTTCATACTCGAGTACATGGCAAAGTGGTCAGGTCTCTTACAGGCTTTTTGAGTATTTCATAATAGAGAAAAGTCAAGTCCCTGTGCTCTTTTGTGAAGAAGGTAAGGGAATGCTTTTGTACATGTTTATAGAAAACTAAGAAATTAACTTTCTGGTTTAGCATTTTTATACAGTGCAGAAACTTACTGAGACCTTAGAAGCTCTTGTTTTTATTGTGAAAAACTAGTCCTGATTTATTTTTCAGTTATGTATGCATGTGTATAACAATAAATAATTTTTTTACTGAAAATAATAAAGAACAGGCTTGTATTAAGCATACTCTCACACAGAACAGCCTCATTGCTTTAGAAATGGCATGTAAGTAAAACTTCCTTCTTCTTTGCAGGTCAAAGGAACCGTGAAAAAACTGGAGAAAGCAATTGCTGTGTAATCCTGTAAACCCTGTTAGCTTTACCTGCTAAGTGTGATGTAATATAGTCTTTGTCTTTCATGCTGCTGGAATAGAAGAGGCCCTACCTTGCTTCAAACACCTGTAGGAAGAGCCTGTCTGTAAATCCATGGAACTGAAATAATACACGAACACTGTCTCATTAGTCTTTTTTTTTTTTTTTTAAAAAGTGAAAGATCTATGAACACTTTAATTGTTTATTTTTTTCAATTCCTCCTTTTTGTTTGTTGAATAATCTTACAGTACGTCACTTTTTGAAAGAATTCAATCTCCAGAAAGGCTTTTTTTTCTTTTCCATAGCAGGAATCCTTTTGCTACCACAAAAATCTGCATTAACCGGATCTAACCAGTCAAGCTTTCTAGATGCAATTTGCACTAAATATGGTTGACAGTATATTTCTCATCAACAATCTCTAACAATATTTGAGACATCTAGTAATAACCCACAAAGTATAATGCAACACTGGAAAATAGTATATTAATAATTAAAACAAATCTCACTTATGGCCAAATCAAAGGAAAAACTGTTAAGTCAATTCTACCTGAGTCAACCTCGGTGGCCAAACTGGCACAGAATACTAACTAAACCAAGTCTAACTATATATATCTTCACTGCAACAAAGAAAAAATACTATGTGCCTGTAATTTAAAAGCACTCTGTAGAGGGCTGATGAAACTGATTTTTTTGTTACTGTGTGCACTTGGATCTCGTGTGTTAGTTGAGTGCTTATTCAGACAGCACAAACAAGTGCAGAGAGTGCATTTCCTAGCCTTAATATGGGAGGGGTAGTTTCCTGTAGTTCATAGGCTTTTATTATTGTGCATAAATGTTAGGAAACATCATTTACTAATCAATTTTATGTATTTGAATATTGGCAATTGGTGTTTTTCAGTCATTTTTCTCATCTGTACCTTAGACTCCAGTGTCATGCTTACTCATTAGAGATTTCAAAAGAATTATTAAAATTTAAAAAGCCAAAAGAAAAACTTCTGCCACAGTACTAGTTTTGTTTCTTTACGTAATCTGCATTTGGTATTAGTGCTTGCAATGGTATTAAAATCAGAAGCTGATTTTTGAAGGCATACATAATTGAAAAGGATGCCATTCTTTTTATTTCATATCAATAATTTAAATGTTGATATGCTAAAGAAATTTGCACAGCACTAAAGCATGAGCTAGTTTCATCTAAACCTGTAAAAAATAAATAAAAATTAAAAAATATAAAAGATTTTATATTTTTTTCACTGGGGAGGAATTCTTCCTGGGTGAAATTACAAATATGTGTAGAATATATTTAATAAAAATCTTATAAAATACATAACTATAGAGGTTAAATATAGATTGGCGTGTAGTATAATAGAACAATATTCCATATAAATAGCTTTAGCCTTTAAAAAACTGAGTCACAGGTTGACATTGTGTTCTGTACTTAAGTGTCCACAACTCTTACAGATGTTCTGTGTAATCGTTTTTCCGAATGATTGGCATCATTCAAATGTAAACAGGTTATTTTATTCATTGTTACTGCTTTGATGAAATGCTTTATATGCAGTAGATTTACAAAAATATTGTTCATACTGATCAGAATTAAATTTGTATAGAGCAGAGTTTTAAAACAAATTGTAAATAGCACTAAACATTTTCTTTCTGCAACCTGTACTGATAGACTCTTCTGTAAACTAAATAAAAGAATATTGTAGTGCATTTCAGTGGTGTTTCAAGGATTGTAATTGGGTCTGTAACTGCTTTTAATAGTACTTCTTAATCTGGAAATTAAGTAAGGATTCCATTTTATTTATTAAAAAAAAAAAGGAGGGGCACAAAACCAGCTGAAAAATGCTAAGGGGATTTATCACTTCAATTTTTGTTTTCCTTTTACTTTGTAAGTGGCCTGGAAGCCTTTTTTCTGTTGAAGAGGAATGTGAGCATGAGCAGTTGCAAATGTGCAGCTGTGTCACACCCTTGTGTGCCTCACAGGAGCCGAGTGCTCGTACTCTGAGTTTTTGAACCTTCATTTACTGATAGCGGAGAGCACGCACATACCCCTTGAGGTGCTGGGAACTGAGGTGACACCATTACATGCTCGTTACCAAAATGAATCTTGGAGTGGGGGGACATTTCCTTTCACTCTGCAGTGTGGTTGCTAAATAAGAAATGTAGGGACACAAACCTTCTTCTTTAAAAAGAAAAGTGCGATAGACTTCCCTTTTCCAAAATGCTGACCACCCAAATAACAGACTTAGATGGGAAATGGCTATGACAGCACAAGAAAAAGAAATGTCTGAGACAGGACATGCTCAGTTAGTTAAACAAGTCTTTCAAATGCATTGATTTTGAAAAACGAGTGTATGAGATGTAATCCTGGTTTGAAAAAATAGCCAGATACTTTATACAGAATAAATACATGAAAATCCAGTAGCTTCTAGTTAAAGTATTTGGTGAGGTTCTGTAGCAAAGTATGTGGAGTTCCCTTTTGTTAAGATGAATAAGATGCATATATGCACATGTCCAAGCAAATCCTTAAATACTGCCTGGCATTTAAAGCATGCCAAAATGCAGAAAGTGTATAGAACAAGTTTGCCTGAATTTTCCCACCAACTGTTAGAGTTCTGCCCTTGGAAGAGCATTTCTGTTGTGGTGTAAGGCAGGTGGAAAACTGGGGTAGGGGGATTGCTAGATGTGTGCTTTTTTCCTTGTATGCTTTGTATTGTGGTTTGTGTATTTGCCAAAACAAAAGCAGTAGCTCTTAATCCCACATTTCCCAGCCTTGCTAAAGCTCATGCATATGCTTCTCTTCTACTTTGATTGGAGTCAAGTGGATACTAGCAGCCCAAAAAGATTAAAGCTAAGTCTTTGCAGGGTCAGGCTGTTGAATGGTCTGATGATACACTGAAGAGTTTGACATTTGATTTTCACTGGTAGATGGAAATGATCTTTTCCCTGTGGATGAGTTAATAGATGTCATGAAGGAAGGGAAGGAGAGGATGATGTGGAGCTCTTCTTATTCTGAATTACCATGAAGGGACTACATCTGTCTCCTGTACCATTGTATGTGTGTTATCAATCATAAACAATCACACATGTGAGGAGTAATGTTGTGGCCGAACCCCAGAGTGCTGTGCAGCCCTTCAGAAGGACCTTGACGGGGTGGAGAGATGGGCAGAGAGGAACTCTCTGAAATTCAGCAAAGGCAAATGCAGGGTTCTTCCCCTTGCACCAGCACAGGCTGAGGGAAGGAGTTCTGTGGAGGTCCTGGTGGACAACAAGCTGTCCCTGAGCCAGCACTGGTTTTATGGCCAAGAAGGCCATTGATGTCCTGGAGTGGATTAGGGTGGAAGAGCAGTGCCAGCAGGTCAGGGGAGGTGATCCTGCCCCTCTACTCAGCCCCAGTGAGGCCACATCTGGAGTGCTGTGTCCAGTTTTGGGCTCCTCAGGACAAGAGAGACATGGAGCTCCTGGAGCGGGTCCAATGGAGAAGAACAAGGATGACTGGGGGACTGGAGCATCTCTCTTTTGAGGAAAGGCTGAGGGAGCTGGGCATGTTCAGCCTCGAGAAGAGATGACTGAGAGGGGACCTCATCAGTGTCTGTAAGTATCCAGAGGGAGGTGTCAGATGATGGATCCAGACTCTGCTCAGCAGTGCCAAGCAACAGGACAGAAGGCAATAGGCAGAAACCGATGCACAGGAAATTCCAGCTGAACATGAGCAAGAACTCCTTTACTGTGCAGTGACCACACACTGGAACAGATTGTCCAGAGAGGCCATGGAGTCCCCTTCACTGGAGCCTTCAAGAACTATCTGGACACAACCCTGTGCCATGTGTTCTGGGATGGCCCTGCTTGAGCAGGGAGGTTTGACCGGGTGACACCCTGTGGTCCCTTCCAGCCTGACCCATTCTCTGATTCTGTAATACCTGGTAGCAACGAAAATACAACTTCCGTTCTCTTAAAGGATAGCAAAATTATGACTGTGGAAACAGTCATGGGGATTAGCTCAGATGCTGGAGAAAGAAAGTGTGGCCACTGTAATGTTAGAGGCTTTGCTAAGGTGCAGCATCAAGATTAATTCAATGCTGATCTCCGCAGTTTCTGGATACCATTCCTTAGTACACTGCATTTGCAACAGAAGGAGCATTGATTTAATTTAGAAGAGAAACATACCGCACTTTGTAAAACCTTCCTTCCTCTCTCACAGGTAAGAAGGCAGGCGGGTGTTTCTGGGCTAGCCAGAAATCAGGAGTGGCTGCTGCTGCTGCTTTCCAGGGAAGTAAAGCTTGTGTATTTTGTAGTTGTGTGTGTGCTCTGATAAGATTTCTTACACAAAACTTGCTTCAAGAAGCAAATAGAGAGGGATGGATATACTTCTCCATCTAAAACACTCTTGCTAACTTTACATTGATTAAGTGGGTAAGCTTAAGCAGATTTTGAGTTGCGTGTCCTGTGTAAATTGGCATTTAGACAATTAACAGCAGTTACACTATTGAAACCAGGGGGAATTCTGTGCCTAAAGCAGAGGAAATGCCAAGATCTGTTAAGACTCTTAAAGGAGAGTTCCTACCCCCTTTATTTCTGCTGAAGTACTGAGGTTCTTCCTAGAATACCCTGTCTTGGCTGTAGCTTCTGAGTTTCAAGCTTATTTTCAAAGCACAATAAAAGGTTTGTTGTTACTCACGAGGCTGATGGTAATATATGGTTCATGACAATAAGCTGTTAACAATCTCCATAAAGTAGAATAATAAAGGCATATTTGTCCTTCTGTGCCACGTGTACATACCTGTGAAGAGATTTAAAATGTGACAGCCAATTTATTGCACTAGACTGTATAATTACAAAACCCTTGTTATGCTCTGGGTTTTTCCAATAGTTTATTATTGACTTCTGGGCTTTTTTTTTAATTGATAAGGGTTTGGGTTTTTTAATTAATCTGGAACAGGAATGACCAGTGAAATAGAAAATAATGAAGGTTATGAAAGGCTCACAAAAAAAATGAGACTGTAATGATACCTTATCAAGCTCATGGAGTGGATCACAGTGACAAAGAAGCTGCAGTTTGGAATGTGAAGGACAGCATAGGTAGAGAAAGCAAAGTATTCTTACAACTTCTGCTTTTGAAATTACCTGCGTCAGTCCAGGTCTGAGTTCTGGGCATCATGGGTAGATACTTTGTATTTCAAGTTCCTTAGGATTTTGAAAATGCTAACAAAAATAGTGAGACAGCAGAACTATTACAGAGAGATGGAAGAGAATGAGAGGTTAAAATAGCTACAGTCATGATTAACACTGAGAAAATGGATGGAGAACTTCTATTTTTGTCTTTTAGCTTTATAGGCCCAGTTTTTACATTTGTCTGTAAAGCAGAGGTGACAAATTCAGATTTGATAGAAACATTTTTTCATTAAATGAATGGCAGTCACTGCCACCAGAAGTAATTTGAGGAGAACAGCTGAACTAGATATAAAAGTAAAACGGATTATTGTATCAATGAAAATTGATAGAATTTCCAGAATTAGCAACATTAGTGATACCAAACTCTTTCCCAACAAGGTAGGTAGTATTTTTGTCCTTCAGACATTATGTTACCTTTCAGTGAAGAGCCCAACTTTTAGGGGAAAAATACTTCTGGCATGTTACCACCTTCATTATGTACAAGCAAGTGCATAATGTGAGCCCCAGGGCCAGCACATCTTGTACTCCAGCAGGTGTTTATCTCTGCAAACCTCCTGCTTCCCAAGAAGAAATTTTGGTCAGTCAAGGTGATGTTTGTGCTTTCCTGGAGCAGGCTTGAGGGAATAATTTACTGTGTTTTAGCTGGTGGAGAATGTGAACTACAGTTCCTTGGGGCAGAAGTTGATGCCTCTTGAGTACTGCCAGATGCAAGCACCCCGCTTTTATCAATTCCAAGGATGATGAATTGATAGGTAGTAAGTGTTTTGACTCTCCTAACAGAAAATACTCTTCAACTACTATTTTGTTTGGATAGAGGCAAGGTAGTGGGATGAAACAACAATTTTCCTTTTTTACTTTAATCTATCCTTTGAACTAAAAATCAGGAAGAAACCATGGGAGAAGTTTTAGGTGCCTACCATAGGATCAACCATTAAATGTCTGGTCAAAGTAAACTGACCAGCAGCTATCCATGCAAGAAAGAGCAACTGTGGGAAAGAGGTGACCGCTGCCCACAGTCAGCAAGTGACTGCCAGGGTGAAGTAGCTCAGATTGTGAATGAGAGGCAGAAGGGGGTGACAAGTTGTCACTTCGTGGGACTTTCAGCTGTTGCCTGGCAAAAAAGGAGAACAGGATCTTGCACCAATTATTAGGAAGCAGAATAACAGAGTGGAACTGCCTGTAGAGGTTAGATTGGAAAATTAATATTTTAAAAATCCATGATACTGGAAGCCAACTCTATATTGAATGGATGATACTGGACTTCCAAAATGAGGGAAATACATACTGGTGTATGTCTTACCTTGATCTGTCTGTTACCTGTGCTGGCTAAATTAAAGAAAGATTGGATTTCAGTTCTTTAATTTGTGCAGCTCACATGTCCCTTAATAAGGCTCGTTATTCCCTGGTGCTGCCAAGGTTACGGCTCTGCTGGAGCTGGCAGTGGAGCTGGCAGGGAGCTCAGGGGCACCCTGCAGCCTCACCAGGCTGAGGGTCACCACAGCTGTGCCCACCGTGTGAGAGGAAAAGCACAAAGGTCTTGAGTGGAGTGAAATGCCAGTGTGGGGAGTCAGCAGGTGTCCAGACTGGGGAACTGCACCAAGTCCATGGGACTGTACCAGCTGAGTTGTGTTTCAGTGAATTCGATGGGTACTCTGGAAAGCAAATAGGCAAGAGTCTTCTGTTGCACTCTTGCATTAATTAAGTGATGCCAGCCAAATCTTTTGGTTCCTGTCACCCTGATTGACAGCATCCCAAGGAAGGGTCTGCTCTCAACAAACACATACGAGGGCTGCCTCAGGCTCTATTTTTCTTGTGCCCTGAGCAGTGACTCTGTCTGGCTTTATCACCAAGGTCTTTGAGCATCACATCGTTCTGATTTTCTCCCAGCCTGGTGCTTCTGGCTGCAGAAGACAGGGATCACCACTGGACAGCTGCTCCACTGAGCCGAGTCCACAGTAAGGACTGGAAAAAACCATTGCCAGTGTGGATGCAGCATCCCGCTGCAGCCATCTCCTCCGGCCTGCAGACAGGACTCCTCCATGGCTCTGGTTGTTGATGGGTAGTCTGAACTGCTGAGTGGAGAGGAACATGCTTTGAGCTTCCAAGCAAAGCGCAGACCCACCATTCATGACACTGGCCACCCCAGCTCCAGCTGCATCTGCCTCTTTCCTTTGGGTAAGACTGTGTTGCAGCAGAGATCACCTCAGTGGTGATCAAACTGGTGAAAGCTACTGGCCCTCCTGCAGCAGGGAGGCTGTAACCCCTGGGGTGCTTTTCCAGGTCTAATCATGAGAGCAGATGTGGGTCAAGAGCTCCCTAAGCTCTGCCCCTACTGCAGAGGTGACTGCTGTGCTGGCTACCCTGGGGACCATGGGGAACAGGCAGGAGAAGAGCTTTCGGGGGGATGGTTTGGGACCTGGCCCTGTTCCTCTTCTCTGCTGCTGGAACTCCTTGTCACAGTGGACCAGAGCTGGGATCATAGGCCCTGGCTTCAGCACCCTGAGCTGCCCTGGGAGGAACTCGCCTGGGGGCTGCTCAGCTGCCAGTGCATTTTACCATCTCAAGGTTTACGATGATTAGAATAATCCTGAGCTCACGGTTGGGAGGCTGGGATGTGACTGCAGGGCTGGGACAGCCTGAGGCAGCCCTGTCCTTGGAGAGCCGCTGGGGAGGTGCAGTCAGCGCAGATCACTTCTGCCAGCTCCCCGTGGCTGCACAACTGCTCATCCGTGCTTCCAGCCCCCTTCGAGAAGTGACCTTGATTACCACGGTGCTGCATGGCTCAAACTGACTACCAGGGAGCAACCTCGCTGCCCGCTCTTATTCCCAAACCCAGCACCCACGCCTGAGCCGGTAACTCCTCGGGAATCCAATGCTCCCATGAGCTCCCTTGGAGGTGCGCTGCCACCAGCGGGACGGGGGGACTTGAGCTTCCAGGAGATCTTGCAGGGTACCAGGCCTAGGCCTCTTGGTTTCCTTTGCCTCAGTGGCCTGGCAGCTGCTGCCTCCCCCTGGGCTTCAGGAGTGTGGGGGTTTCATCTTCAAAGACACACTTTGTTCTGCCTGGTGGTTAAAAGGCTGAGGAGTCTTTTGTTTGTGTTAGATACTGTATGTGTGCCTGGCTGTTCTTTTTCACCTGAAAGTTAATGGTTAACTCCTGGAGACTGCAGCCAGGCACTGAAGAAGCCTCTTGTTACCTCTGGAAATTAAGGCAGTTTGAAGGTGTGGTGGCTTGTTGCCTGTGTAGGTTCCAAACGCCCACCCTGCCTTTGAGGAGGGCTGGGTTATCAGTGATGCAGGGTTGTGCATGGGTGGGAGGATCTGTCTGTGGCAAGGCTTGCATGCACAAGCTCATGGGCTGCTTGAGGGAGCCTGGTCTTAAAGATATTGGGTCGAAGTTGTGGTATCTAGATCTTTAACTCAGCTTCCCTTTGATTTAGTAAAGAACTTTTGTCCTGTTTCCTGGAAAGGGAAACCAGTGTGCAGAAGTTAGTCAGCTCTGGTAACAGCTCTGCTGGAAATAGCTGCCTGGAGGGCAGGTGTAGGTATTCCCCTGTGCTCCAAGAGGGAGGAGTTGGCCACAGACGGCAAACACGGAGATTCCTAGCATCCTCCTTAGAGTGAAATATGGCTGCTGCCAGGGAAAACCTGACTGGTTCCTCTGGTCCCTGCAGGCTGATTCCAAAACCTGGAGAGGCACCTCTCCTTTCTCAGGAGAAAAAATGAAACATGGAGACAAAAGACATTTTTGTGTTGGTGGGTTAGGGCAAACACGAGAGCCTGGAGATAATGAAGCTTCTGAGAGCATGACATAATAGGCATTCAACAACTCACCTTTTCAGACACTGAGAGGTATTTAAATGTGAGTGGTTCAGTCCCTACCCCCTGGGATGAATACTCCCTGAATCGCCAGATGTTTCTTTGAAGATAGCCAGTGGGATTTGCAAAATCCCAGACTGAACCTTATTATCTGCTGAGTGAGAAGACAACGGAACTTGATAGCCCTCCAGAGCTCCTGGCCCTGTGTGAGGCCAGAGAGTCTCGGGCAGCCCCAGCCTCACTGGCACCGGTGTGGGAGGAAGGAGCAGGGACTCAGCAGCTGCGTGGTGGAGCTGCCTCAGCTCTGCTCACCTGCATGAGGAGGGTTAAATTAGGAATGCAGGCATCCCTAATTGCACCGTCAGGCCAAATAAGTCAAAAGGGTTGTGAGCCAAAGCTGAAACGAAGTATTTGAGGAACGAGGAAGAGATCATACGTTCTACTCCCCTGAAGCATCATTGCTGTCAGAAATGCCAGTTTCCAAGGTGAAAGGCAGCACGGTAATGGAAGAGGAGAAAAAGGCTGAGTGCCATTCAGCTGGGAAAGCAAGCAGGCTACTGCAGTGTCTCAGCATCAGCAATGAAAGGCTGCTTGTAAATGCTGCTTCCAGCACTTAGGGATTTTGCAGACTGTCATATTGAGGCTGTATCGATCCCTGGATACAGGTGCTGAA
The DNA here is from genome assembly GCA_013397775.1 of Eulacestoma nigropectus. Lineage (NCBI taxonomy): Eukaryota > Metazoa > Chordata > Aves > Passeriformes > Eulacestoma > Eulacestoma nigropectus. The sequence goes on from VZTE01002530.1 coordinate 269,472, forward strand.
TTTTGACATCTGATAGCCCATTACAGCTGCAGTTCTCGAGCTTGTTTCTTTACAGAAGTACAGTTTCTACTGGTGAAAAGAGCTTTGTGTTAAGAAATGCTCCAAGGGAGATGAGCTGGTTTTATAAGGAAGCACAGAAGTGACTGGCGAGGGGAGCTGAGGCTGTGGCTTTTCATCTGGCATTCGTGTCGGGTCCTGACAAGGGACTCACAGCACCTGCAGATCAGGACTTTCCCTCCTGTACCTGCTGCCATTCCTGCATCAGAGTTTTTGTGCTTACTGGTATTTTCCTAAGGGTGAAAATAAGGTCTCAATTATCAAAGGATAATTACCAGAGCAGGCCCTTTCAGTCACCTTTACAGTACTGTAAAAGTAGCTTGACTTTTGGTCCTAGTTTTGTAATGCAAACAGTATTTTTCTACTGAAAACTGGAAAAAAAAGATTGTGTATGATACACTAAAGATGCGGAAACTTGTAATAGATGCTATTATTCATTTCTAGACTGAAAATCCAGCCACAATGTTGGAATCTGATTCAACAAAAATTTCTTCTTTTCCTGTGTGATGTCCCTTCTTTACACCTCTTTTGAGCACTGAATTCACTTGATCAACATGAAGAATCACCTTTCTGTGTGGCGTGACAGCTTGGCAACACTGGACCATCAGTCCTGCTGTGGTGAGAAGAAGTATTTCCTTCTTATGGCTACTCCATCACTGCTCCCTTTTGGGACTGCTGGCCCGAGCATGGACAGAGGCAGAGGTCACCACCTCTGGCTCTCAATCACACCCTGGATGAGGCTGCCAGGTTTTCAGGTGCGAACAAGAAACTATGAATGGGCAGGTCTTTGAATTTCTTCAGGAAAACTCTGTAACAATTCCCCCATTTTGTGTCTCTGCATAGATCCTGTACCAGTGGCCTGTGTACTTACATACTCTTTGTTTTTTGTAAAGTGGCAACTACAGGATTTGGCTGGCCAAGCTGCAGCAGCAGGAATCAATCTCCTTTCGTCCTGTGAGGTAGGCATCTTTATGATGCAGTTGTGTGCACAGCAATAGCTGCTCTGCTAGTGCAGTCATTACTAAGCAATTGCTGGGAAGGTTCAGCAAAAACAGCTGAGAGCTGCATGACACACATCACGCAGAGAAGAAGGAAATAAGGCTGCTGCTGTACTCTGAGACCATATATAAAAGGCTTTAGACTATAGGTGGGAAGGCAGGCTGGTGTGCAGGTGCATCATGTGATAACTGAGTTTGGGCTGGTGTAAATTACCATACTGGAACACTGGGGACCGAAACAGAGGGCTGCCTGCTCTCACCAGCAGCTCTTTCACAGCCAGGCTCTTAGATTTCTCTTGCAGCGCATCCTCTCTTTTGGGCTTTTTGCATTTGGCTTATGCCAAGCTGCAGGATTGCATTCACCATGTGTTGAGATGGAGGGAAGAGAGATTTTTTCTGTGAGCATGTGAATACAACTCTAAGCTGACATAATATCCCTGTTAGGGAAAGGGCAGATGGGAAAGGAGCTTGTACTGACTTCGCCCTATTTAGCTTCACTCCTGTGTTGGTCCCTCAGTGCTTTTTTGCATCTGTCTGAAAACCTGAGGATCCACCTTATATGAATACTTGCAGCTCGTGTGTTACATGATGCTGCTGTGCAAACTGCTCTGTTAAATCTGGCAAGCCTAACTGGCCTGTCGGACTGTTTGAGAGCTACGAATGCCAGACAGATTTTGCTCAGTCTTCCTGCGCCCAGACTGCACTGGGTTTATCAGCAAATTGAAAATTGCTGCAGAGTTTCCTTTCCTTCCCTTCAAAGGCTCCAAGTTGTGACTAGGCTGCCTTGGTCAACCCTTGGGAGCCGTTTGGCAATTGTGTGTTGTTCTCTCAGCAGGCACCTGTTCTGCTGAAAACATTTTGGAAATCAGAAAGGCTGATTCTCATTTACATGAAGGACTGCCTGTGCCATGAGGGAGGTTTCAGCATTAACAGATGGGAAATTTGCATGTGGATGGAGCCTTCCGTGCCTCTGTGTCAACAGCGATGCAAAGGGCTCACAGCCCATTGAACCTGGATGACACTCGCATCCTTAAAATCAAAGCAATTCCTAATGGATGGAGGACAGAGTCCTACCTGAGCACCACACAGGAGTAGCATCTGCAGAAGGACTCATGAAGGAGCCAAGATCTCTTGGAGTCTCCTCCAGAAGAAATCGTTTGAAATGGCTTACAGACTGCTGGAGACCCAGTTGTCAACACAACTGTTTTACAATCTTTAATTAGCTGAGACTTCATTTTGTCAAGCTATCCTTGTTGCAGGAAATGATAATGCACTAACAGAAGCAGCCAGTGCAAGGCTATTGATTTTTAGGTGTATGCTGAAAAATGAGGAGCACAGGAAGCAGACTTGGCTGGTGTCCAAGGACTGCCAATAGAGAGGAGTGGCAAAAAGAAAAAGGTGCTGAGAAATGTGGCCTCGTCTTGTTCCCATAGTAGCTCACAGAAAGTTTTCTGTTGACTCCAGTCATTACTTTTTTTGCATTTGGCCCGTGTACCAAACATGGTGAGAGCTCTGACGAAGTTTCCCAGTGAAAGACTTTGTCCCTTTTCTGAATGCAGAATATCTCTGTCCTTTTCGAGACCAGAGTCAAGTCCCTCTGGGAGGAAGATCTCCCTGGATATCTGAGTAAGTCAGCAGGCTGGATCAGTCTTTCCCTCCCAGAGTTTTCCTTTGAGGACTTCCTGCAAGGGGCTAGAAGGAGAGCGCAGTCTTTCTCTTGGTGGCTTGTTGTTTTCCTCTGCCCATGGTGCAGATGCAGCCATGGATGGGACCTGAGGACACTTTTATCTGTCCAGATGATTATAGTACCACTTCACAAGTTCTGTTTTATTCCTCCTAAAGCTTTGTCATGTCCACTCTGTTCAGAAGCAAGCTACTGATCTCACAAAGACTATCATTAGCACGCTTCTAAATAATTACTGAGAAGAGGACAAAAATTGTGAAGAGAGGAGAAATTAGTAGTGCCAGAAGAGACCAGCTTTTCAAATTTACCATCCTCTTCCTACTCTGCTGTGCTGGAGTAAAAGCAAAAACCTGTCTGGATGATCAGAGGTTAATGGGTTGTGCTCTACCCACAGCCCAGTAAGTGGGGTACCAGGGGCCATCGTGGGACCTGTCCTGTTAAACATTGTTAACCAAATACCTGGAGGACGCAACAGAGGGCACTTGTCAAGTCTTCAGGTGACACTGATGTGATCTGTCATCACAGTGTGGCCAGCAGGACCAGGGCAGGGATTGTTCCCCTCTATACGGCACTGATGAGGCCGCACCTTGAATCCTGTGCTCAGTTTTGGGCTCCTCATTAAAAGAAGGACATTGAGGTGCTGCAGCAAGTCCAGAGAAAGGCAACAGAGCTGAGAAATGTTCTAGAGAGTGAGTCATATGAGGAGGGGCTGAGGGAGCTGGGAGTGTTTAGCCTGGAGAAGAGGAGGTTCAGGGGGTACCTTATCTCTCTCTACAGCTCCCTGAAAGGAGGATGTAGCTGGTGGCCTCTTCTCTCAGGGAACCAGCGACAGGATGAGAAAAAATGGCCTCAAGCTGCACCAGGGGAAGTTCAATTTGGACATCAGGAAGAACTTTTTCACTGAAAGGGGTGTCAAACACTGAAACAGACTGCCCAGAGAAGGGGTGGAGTCACCATCCCTGGAGGTGTTCAAGAAACAGCTGGACATGACACTTAGTGTTATGGTTTAGTTTACACCGTGGTGTTTGGTCCCAGGCTGGGCTTGATGATCTTGGAGGTCTTTTCTAACCTTAATGGTTCTATGATTCTATGATTATGCTGCCATTCAGAGAGATCTAGGCAGCCTGGAGAAATGGGTCAGTAGGAACATCAGGAAATTCAATAAGGACAAATGCAAAACCCTGTCCCTTTGCAATGACACAGACCAGGGGACTGCCTGGCTGGGGGCAGTCAGGCTGAAAATGCCCTTTTGCCACAGAACTGAATGTCCAGTGCGAGAGTGGCCAGGCCTTGGAGTGCGTTGTCCAGGGAGGGTGCCCTTTTTCTTTGTCCTCAGAAGTTTACAAGATGCACTGGGACCCCAAGTGTCCTGGCCAGATCTCAAAGCTGACCTTGCTGTGGGCAGCAGGTTGGACTAAAGACCTCCTGAGGCCCCTGCCAGAAGTATCCAAGGGTCCTAAGTTTAACAAAATGCTGAACCCTTGTTGGAGCTACAAACTATCGCCTGGTGCATTACTTACCCTCTCACACATGCAGCAGCCCCAGCCTTGTTTGGTGTGTATCTATTTCCAAACGGTTTCCTGACAATTACAAAAAAACCCCATAGATACTTCAATTAAAAATGGGCCCAGTGTGAGCAGTGATATCAAATGATGTGGCTGACTGCTAGGTGCAAAAGCTATTTACTCATAATTTTTTCCAGAAACCTTCTTGCTTAAGACCAGGGAGAAGCACAAAACTGGTTGTCACTATGGAAAAGGCAGTCCTGCTCTTTGAAATGGCCCTGGGGAGGATGGGAGGAGCAGGAATAGCTGCAGCATCCTCTGAGGAGGCTCTGCTGGGACAGAGGAGGAAAACAGTGATGTGCATGCAGTGGGCAAGAGGAGGAGAAAGCCCCTCTCTGGCCTTGCCTGGAATGATGGTGGCTCTGTGTGGCAGGTGGTGAGGACCCCTGCATACTTAAAAGCTTTTGCCTTCTAGATTGGAGTGAGGCAGGCAATCCACATTAAGGTAAATGTAAGAAAGGTCAGTCTGAAAAGGGTAATTTATTTTCTCTCTTACATTTAATAGTGTAATTCAGGTGATTCTGCCAAAAAAACACATGAGTAATGAGACAGAAGTAGGAAGCAGTTCGTTTTCTGTCCAGACCATTTTTTCCTCTGGCAGGTATCTCATAGCTTCAAAAAAAAAAACCAAAACCTGTACAGCTTCTGCTAAACAGTCCTGGCTTTCCCGTGCATCCTCTGCATGAAAGTGGTCTCCAAGCCCCTAAATCAATACATTCCTTCCTGTCCTTCTGAGATCACTTATCTGCAGTGACTTCACTGCTCTTGCTGCAGACTGCTGAGCTCGTTGCTTTGCCAGTTGAGCTGGGTGCACCAAAAAAACCCTTTGAATTCCCATGCTCCAGCTCAGTTTGCTGGTTCAAAGGCATTTTCCTCTTTTGTCTCAGCAAAGCCCAGTCCCTGGAAGCTGCAATTCATGCTGCCACTCCAGCCCCTGCCATATCGCCATTTGCCATTGGTGGCATAACAAGAATGCAATTCCTGTTGAATGAAAAAAACCTTCTTTACAATTGACCCAAAGTGCTCCTAGCCTTCACTACAACTCCACTCCACTTCCAGGCAGTGGAAATCCAGTGTTTATCTTGGAAGGTGCAGGCTGGGCCAGTGCTGGATCCCCCTCCTGTCCCTGGCTGTGCTGTACTTCCAGTTACTCCTGCACCATCCTGCAGTGGGCAGTAGAGGTGACTGAAGACACTTTTACCCCCTTTAACGTTTTGGCTACCGTTTAGCTGGATTTTGAGCTTTTGGATTTTGGAGTCAGATGACTTTAGGTTATACCTTGATATAATGTTCATGGAATGCCTGGGGAAAACCCTCCTGAGCTCCATTCAGTTCCCCCTGGCTGTGCGCCCCATGCCAGGGACTGCTGCCTCCCCCTCAGCTCTCTGCCCTTGCCAGTCCCTGCAGTGCTGCTCCCAGGCTCCGCAGCAGGGGCACGGACTGGGGCATGTGGCACACACCGCATCTCTCACAGGGTCAAATAGGTTGCTTGTCTGCTTGTAAGGAAAGGGCAAAAAAGAAACGGATCTATTTCACAGCAGTTTATGCAGCAGAGCCACACATCCTGGAGCTTCAGAGACAGAGACAGCAGCTTCCCACTGCTGCAGCCCTGAGCGTCAGTGGGCTCAGACAGACCCAGAGGCACCTCCAAACCAGGCAGCAGGGGATGAGCGGGTGATAGCTCAGCCCTGGCCCTTCCCCAACCACGGACCATGCGTGTGCACATAGGTTTGTTCTGGCACGTCTCTCCTAGGGGTGAATTTCATCCTTGATGCAGAAGGCTTCCAGAGCCACAGGCATTGGCTGTGTGGTGAGAGGTTGGCTCCAGTAGGCTGTACTGGCACCTACAAGCTTAAAAATTTCCCCTCACCTTCATAATTGACATAATTATCCAATTACAGGAGTGAGATGTTGACTGAGATTCATGTCAAAGGGGGAGCCAGCAGGATGGCTGCAGTCAGGTGAAATTCTGGCTGAAAAGCAAAATCCCTCAGCTGAGGCTTCTGCTTGAACATCAGGAAATTTTCCCTTGTCCCTGCCACTTAACGGAGCCGCTTCCATTTTCTGGTGTCCCTGATTTTCAACAGAAGCCTCAGGGACTCCTGGCAAAGGGCATGTGTTCTTTTGTGATTCCAGGAACACAGAAAGGCTGTTAGTGTGCCCTTGTCTGGCCCTAATAGACGGGCATACTCCTGCCATGGGAGAGCATCCTGAAGGCAGCACAGGAGTGTCAGGGTGCAGCATGTGCTTCACCTCCTATAAACCACGAAGAAGAGGGATAAAATGGGAGGAAATTCATCCCGGGGTGTATTTTGCTTATATGCAAAACTTTCTTTTATTGGCTATTTCATGATGGCAGGGACTGCTCCAGATCAGAAAGGCAGCTTGGCTGCAGGCGCTCTGCCTGCAGAGAAGGGCCCGGCTGGCTGAGGTGGCTGCAGGTAATCGTTCCCTGTTTCTCTGCGCGGTGTTGCTGCCTCCTCGGCACCAGCAGGCTACAGTGAGACACAAAGGGGTGGCTGCGCACATCCCCCGCAGCGCTGAGCATGCCGGCTGCAGTAAAGCGAAGGGGGGATGAACAGTGGCCCCTTCCCTGCCTGAGGAACCGCCCCTGGGTTTTGCCCTTCTATTTTTAAAGTACATTTTGTTGAGACTGATATCTGTGCAGTGGCGCAGAGCCACAGCTGAGCTCTGGAGAAAAGAAGGCATTTGGGCTCCTGAATAGGCTTCACTGAAGTAAAGTTGCCCCAAGCAAGTTTCAGAGGGGCTTCTGGCCCCTTCCCTGCCTGCTGCTGCTGGCATGGCCCCAGGATCCCTCTTCCTGCACTGACCTATTGACCTTGTGGCTGGACACAGGAGATGCTGGTCTTGTTCATGTCTCTTAATGGTATTTTTTAATTTGCTTTTCAATCTCTTTCAGTGCCATAGATCTAAAAGGCTGTCATCATCTTGTAGGGCAAAGCCTCCTGTGCCTTCCTTCAAGGTGAAAAGGGAGGGTTGGCATAAGTTATCCTTGGGGTAGAGGGGATGGGCTGTTTCCCCCAGGCTCCTGCTCATCTTTGCTGTGTGGTGCTGTAGGTGCGCTCTTCAGGGAGCACCTTGGGTGTGCCTGTCTGTTCTGGCAAGGGGGGTGAGAGGAGGAAAGCTGAAAGCTACAGCTTAGGGGGGCTCTGGGCTGGGCACCACCTGCACATTGTTCGTGTTGTTTTGCTGTGACCACTGCCAGACGGAGCAGAAGGAAACACAGTAAGAGAACGATCGCTCTGCTCTTCTCCTGCAGTCAGAAACAGCCCACAGATAATGCCTGACATGAGCCTGGCAGGCAGCAGTTCTGGCCCTTCGAAAGGGATGGACGAGTCCTGCACCCCAGCCTTACTGCTCCAGGCCTCTTTGCCTTCTCTCCCAAATAAGATGGATAAAAATGGCAGAACAGGCTTTGTCCTGGACTCAAATGGTGCACAGCTTTTCCTGCAAGGGAGGACCAGCTAGATGAGGCTTAACTGACTCTTTTCAAGGAAGCTGAGCAAGCATGGGCATTAGGTGAGCTGGGACCCAGTGCTGTAATGAGTGAAGGGCCTGCTGGCCATGAGGATGTCTCTGGAAGGCTCTCCAAGCCACCAGAATCGTGGAAGGAGGGCGGATGCACAGTCACTGGGCAGCAGTCAGACACCCCCACTCTGGGGCTGGGTTGGGGGCAGTGGGTGTCAGCTGAGGAGCACGAGGCTGAATTCATATTTAAAGGCTTTTCCATCCTTATTTTCTGTGACTCTGCTTCTGTGCTTGGGGATGGATTTCTTTGTCAGCCACAGAAATAAGAAAGTCTGTATTAACAGGACATCTGTATTGCTGGATACACGTATTATTTGACCTTTTGCTCTCAGTTGCCCAGGACGTGCAGTGAGCCCAGAGCAACCTTTTCACAACATCATAGAAACCACTGCTGTCACGGCACAAACACTTAATTTTAGCTTAGATTTATGAGGAAATGAGGTCCATAAACTCACACAAGGGATCTGTCTCACCAGCCAGGCACCCAGGTTGGGTCTGCTTGCTCTCTGCTCACAGCTTCTGACGATGCCATTGTTCAATCTGGCAGGCAGGTGTCAGTCCCAGCAGTGAGAAGATCATACAGGTGATATGAGGAGTAATGGATGAATGGGTGGGTGAGAGGTCTGGAGACCCAGAGGGGGAGGGCAGGAGTATGAACTGAGTTAATCATTGCTAGTGTGCTCCACTGATGGCCACACAAGGAGCTGGGGGCACGACATCAGCATGTGGAGATGGCCTGTCTCCCACTGGAGTTGCTGGGAAGATGGATGCCAGCTGGGGACAGAGGTGGGAAATAGGACATGAGTTCTGCTATGAACTCATGACTTTGGACCCAGTTCTGGAGGAAATCCGTCTTTTCTTTCCCCTGCCGTCTGCAGGAAAACCATTGCCTGCAAAGCGGCGATTGAGCTGGACAGCCGGGAAAGGCAGAGGTGGGCGAGAAGCTGACGGGGCTGGCCTGGGGGGCACCATTGTTTCCCCCTATTTCCCTGTGGTCAGATCAGGGCAACGTACTTGCATTTTGTGTGAGGTCAGAAGAGCCAGGCCCTTCACCTCCCTCCCTGCCTGCCCCTGCCTCGGGGCTCTGCCTGCCTTCAGGCAGCCACATGCTCAGTATTTTAACTCCTATTGCATAGGCTGCGACCACAGCCTGGGAAATCCTGGTCTGTATTGCCAGTGAGTGCAAAGCGTGGCAGACAGAGGCCAGGGCACCACTTGGCACAGAACAAGGAGACAAATGCTCCTTTTTTCCCCTCTAGATGTGCTCTCTGTACTCAGGGCACCCTGGGTTCATGGACTTCACGCTGCAGGAGGATGGAGTGCAGCGAGGAAGAGTTTTTCTGTTTTGAATTCAATATTTTGAATAACTGAGAGTAACTCCTACCTCATTTATCCTCTTTTCTGTTTTTCTGACCCTTTAAACATGTAAGCTTCTTTAAAAAAAAAAAAATCTTTATGAGATTTTACCCTGAAATAACTCCAAATCTCATAAATTCAAACACACTACGTATTCAGCTGCCAAGCATCATAAGCCTCACGGTGAGACTGCAGGGGGAAGCACATTTAGATATTACCAGGGCTTGCTTTGCCACATCACTGGTTTTATGGGAATAAAGCCGTGCTGCAGACTGAGCTCCAAGAGCCGGTGGCTTAATAACCTTAACTTTCTCTAGACTGTTATAATAACATTTTCAACACATCCCAGGTGAAAAGTAACCTACTCTGACTTATAGATGCCATTTTGCTGTATCTTAACGTCTAGCCAATATTTAGAGACTTAAAAACTATTTTCATCTGGAGAGAAAGCAGCCCCAGGATGGTATTCAGCATATTTCAAGTATTTTTTTCTGCTGTTGCTTAGCATTTGTGTTTGTTCCCATTGGTCTTTTTACTTCCCTTTTTAGAGCTATGCCTGTTCCAATTTGTGAATACCCAGGCAAACAGTTTGTTGTCTGCAATGATGTAGAAGCTGCATACATCTTACATTTGTCTGGAGTGGTAGCTTTCGTGCCAGCTGACACTGATGGGAACTCCAGGCTCCCATGTGACAATGAAGGTTTTCCACGTGACAGTGAAGCTTTTCAAGGGCAAAAAGATGACCAGGTTTTGACTGGCAGCCTCCTGTGAAGCAGATGAGGATATGCCGGAAAACGCAGGTTTGAAACCCTGAAAGTCCTTTTGACCCCAGCTGATGGAGTCAACTGTGCTTACATCTGTTTGCGTGATGTGACTGTGCTTCCTTCAGACCCCTCAGAGGAGCTGCCTTCCTTTGCCAGGACTTGTTCTTTCAGGAGCCTTTTTCCCTTCCTGAGCCTTTCCAAATCAGTGAGCTGTGAAGCAGAACCCTGGGGTAAACCCTACCGCATCCAGGCGGTTTATATCCCCAGCTGTGTCCCCCTGCCAGGGCCTGCACAGCCTCTTCCATGGGTGTTCATCACTACGATGATTTTGGAAAGTGATGTGGAGTGACTGTACGTATCCATAGTTTCAAAAGAAACAATGTCATGGTACGCTGGGGCCAAAGCATGGGGTAGTGGGGATGCAAAGGTGGGGGGATCTGAACCATCCTCCACTTCCCACCTTCCCAACCCAAGTAGTTTCCAAGCAGCACTGTTGCAAACCAGCTCTAGGGAAATCGTCTCTCACTGGACCACGGGAGGAAGGATGCAGAAAAATCAATGGGCAGCATCCATTTACTGTAATGGGCTTTTGTTTGGGTCAATGGGCTTCTTCCTCCTATTAATCACCACTGCAGTCCACTGTGCAAAGGCAGCACTTGAAGCTAAGAGGGAATAAATTCCCATCCCTGCAGGGAATGAAGGCAACCCATTAGCTACGCATGCAATGCTCTCTCACTTGTATACGTTCTGTCTGTCTGTCAGTCTGTTGTGACCGGGGTTACAAGTAGAGGAAGGGCTGGGCTGAGTTTATATATCCATTTTTAGTTGCAAGGATTACTCAGAAAGAAGTGGCCAGCACACAGGTTTCCCTGAATAATCCTTGACATTTCTGAGTCAGACCTCTCCCCATGCTATTCAGCTTCCTGACAACCTTTTCTTCTGACTTAACTGGTGATGAAGTTAGATTTTTAAAATTACCTGGTAGCCCATGCAGCTCCTTATGGAGAAGTCTCTCTATCAGGAGTTTGTCCCAAGATGGTAGCTGGGGGAGGCTCCCAGCTGTGTGCCACGAACAGCCCCTTGGCTCCATGTTCTCTCAAAATCCTTCTGGAAGCCAGCTGCCACAACGCTCGCCCAGACCAGCCATGCTGCTGTTCATGCTCAGTGATGAGGAATGGCCATGCTGCCTCCACAGGTGTGTAGGAGCCAGATTTTCCACTCCTAGGGGAAACTCCCAGCTGCCTCTTCCAGTGGAAGGCATCAGCAGCAAGGCACCTATAGAGGGAAAATTGCTCGGCCACCAGTGCTGGACCTGAGTGCAAGACCCAGCTGCTGGTGGGACTCGGTGAGAGCCAGGGCTTGGCTTCCCCCAGGCTGATAAGCTTGTAGGTGAGTAATGAAACTGTGGGTGATTAACAGACTTTTTAAATGGGGCTAGGATTTGGAAGCAGTCCAGGGAAACACAAGCCGCTTACAGCTATGCCATGGCACACAAAGGAGCTACACCCGTCAGATAAATTATTCATTGCCACTTTCCCAGCTCAGCTATCTTGACGACCTGGTACCACTGATGGAAAAAGGTCTGCAGGGAATAACTGACAAGGTGGGACCAAAAGATCAGAAAGCTTGGACAGAGGCTCAGCATGCAGGTGAAAATCATGTCAAATGGAAACCAACAGCAAGAGGCAAAGATTGAATTGGGAGGTGGAAAGGGAGGACAAGCTGAAAAACCTGGTGGAGAACTACTGGAAGTGATTAGTGCTGTGAAACTGGCACCAGGAGGGGAGCAGTTCTAGCAACTGCAAGGACTGCAGGGCACTCCCAACATTTTGCCAGTCAGGAATGAGCATGTTTAAGATGACTTCGCTGAATGGGTCAGGATGTGGAGCATGAGAACGGCAGCAACTCAGGAATGGGAACCACAGAGAGAAGCCAGCTGGGCTAGAGCTGCAGAAAATAAAAGATGATGTGATGAGGGAAACAGCTAATAGGAGAAGCTGCCCTCTTACTGAAGTGCTGGAAAAGACAGCTGAGATGACTTGGATGCGTGTCAGGAATGCTGTGTAAAAGATACCTTACATGGCAATGCACATGTGAGTGCTAGGAATAGAAGAATGCTGAGCACGGGACAAGCAGTGAAGAGCAAAACTCAGCTAAATGGTTTGAAGACAAAGGAGGCTTCTCCAAGACCAACGGGGTAGAAAGAAACCTCTACTGAGCTGATGGACTAGGAAAACAGAAAGCCATCATCATTTTCTTGGTTCAACTAACTCATAGAAGGGTTTAAAACTCGACCCATCCAAAGAGCACCTCTTGCCCAGGTGTTGGAAGTGCTGCTGGTCCCTGGGAGGGCTGGTAATGGACTGGAAGGAGTTGTCACATCCTGGGGAGAGGAACAGGATCCAGCACTCTCCTCCAGCTCTACTCAGAGCCAATACACCAGAGTGCACTCATGGTCCCTTGTGTGTTCGGTGGACACTGTTCATGAACAGGCTCGAATATTTCATTGAAACCTGTGAAATAACAGTCTTCAGACTGTCTAGACACCTACATTCCACTGTAATCCTTGGAGCAGGGGCTGGTACTGGAAGAGCACCATTCTTCCAAAGTTTTTTTGCTACCAGGGAGGAACCATGGGGCATCACAGCTGCCTGCTGTGAGTGGGGACAGTTAAGAAAGATTTTCCATGCAGCTCTTTTATGGCTTTCTGAGATTCATCTTTGCTTTGATTTATGTTGAAATGTATATGCACCTAGCTCATGTTTTGGAGCTTTGAAGTGTACTTCAGGTAGCTGCAAAGGGGCGGTGGATATTAAATGAAGAATTAAAATGAAGAAAAGCAGTTAGTACAAACACAAAGGCACCTATACAAAGAAACGATCCCATCGCTTTTCTCATAAAGATTAAAAAAGTGCCTTATGTAGGTCAGAATATTTGGCTTTCAGGAATTCAGACGGGAATGACTTAGCTGAAGTAACAAATATGGCCAAGAAAGAAAGCAAGGACTTTGATTTACACTGTTGAAGGAGTACTCCTTCTCCAACCTGATGGCTTGCACTGCAGTGGTTCTCCTGCCCACCAAAACTAGAGGGGGACCATGCCTTCAGGCACAGCTAACAGGGAAAACTGGGATGGGAATCAGTGCATCAAGTGAGAATGTGGTTATTTAAAATTCATTAAATGTAAGCAGCATCTCACAAGCCGATGCAGGCTGTGCATCTCACTCTACCAATTGCCTTGGGGGAGACACCCCCAAACTGATGAACCTCCTTCCTTCCCACCAGTAATGAGGTGCACTCTGTGGCGTGAGCACCTGGTTTTGCAGGACCTCCTCGCTGCAGGAGGATCGTGATTTATGGAAAACTAAGGACATGGATAAAGTGTTTGTATATTTTTCTTACTGAAAACATGTAGCCTAAATACATATGCAGAGCTGGCCTGGCTGATAGATCCATCAGGGCTTGCTTTTCTCCAAGATTAAGCTGTCAGCCTGTCAAAGGCAGCTGCTCAGAGCCTGAATTTTGTTTCTGCTCCCACAGTCATCAAATTTTAAGTCAGTCCCAGCTTGAATAGTTGTTGTAGTCCTTCAATAGATTGTCTGTGTGTCCCTCTTTTTGGCGAGGACCCTGGGATGGGAGGGAAGCTTGGGCAGGTGCTGGTCCCCTTCTAAGGTGCCACCAGGGCATACCTCCAGCCCCTCCCAGGACAGGTGGCACTCAAGAAAACCTAGGAGAAAGGAAAAAGTGTCTGTTGTATTTCCATAGGGCTGTTTTTCAAGATTCAGGAAGTACCAGAGACACACTTATGGCTGCAATTTCTTAGCTTTGTTAGCAGTAGTAAGACAGAAGAAAGTATCATTTCTTTTCCCAGGAGAAAGTATCATTTTAAGGGAAATTTTTAAGGGAACATCTAGAGAAAAAGACTGAAGAAAATCCTGGAAGCAAGGAAGGAAGCACTGCACTAAAGTAATAAAATTACTTTGCTTCAACCCTTGCATGGTGAAATACTTGGCTTATTCTTTAGTGAGGCAACATGTTCTGGAATTCATTTAATACAAAAAATGCCCTGTCAGTTGTTGAAATGGCAGCAAACACTTTGACAGGTTTCAAAGGATCTACTTGTCTTTCCCAAGTTTAGTTTTATAGGAAATTCCAAAACTTTCTGGTTTTGATCTAGCAAAGAATAATAGCCCATTGCAAAACTGGGGAATTCCCCACAAAAATGGAAATTCCAGCTCCCTCACAGTGCTAGTTACTCTCACTAGTTTTAGTTTCTGGCTTGAACACTCCCTGTTTTCCCTCTGCTTCCTGGGACACCGTGATGCAAACATGAGAGACAGCAAGTGCTTCCCAGCCATGTCTGCCCCCTCCCCTGCCCTCTGCAGCCACAGCCCAGGAAAAGCACCAGCTCAGCAGAGTGAGGAGGGACAGGGAGTCCATCCAGCACGGGAAAAGGTACCCATGTTTCTTTGTGTTTTGCCCACAAATGCAGTCCAAGAAGAAAGGAGAACGAGGCTGGCAGCTTGGCTGAATGTGGTCATGAAGGCTGGGACTGTGCTCGTGCCACTGGAGGGGACACCTTGCTGAGGGGGGAAAGCCCTCCTCCAAACCTGCAGGCAAAAATGAACTCAGGTTTGGGCAAATTGTTTGCAAAAATGGAAAAGCAAAGTCCTGCTGGAGCTGCAGCATGGATAAGCCTGGTCCCCTCCTGGGCTTGTCCCTGGCAGGAGTGCGCCCAAGTGGCTTCTCTGCCTAGGCGGGAGTGGACTCCTCTCTGCTTGGACATCTATATCTACCAAATGAATAGGATAGTTCCTCCTGCAGCTGATCTCCACTCTGCAGGTAGGTTAATTGTTGAGGGATGGAAAGATGGATGTTGAAGCACTTGTGGGAAAACTGCTTTTCTCCCTCTCCAGTGTGATTGTGCCAGTTCATCTTGAAAACTTGGCCAGAAGAGGGCTGAATGTAAATTGATTTAGCACCGGATAAAAAAATCATGAGAACGTTTTTCCCATCCCTAGTGGCTTTTTTCTCTATCTGGTGTCCACACTTCAGCATCATAGAGAATTGCTTTCCATGGAAAAACTATACTTACCACCAGGAAAATCAACTTTCTGCTCTCATGAGCAACAGAGCTGCTTGCCCAGGCCAGGAGTTTGCTGTCCCAGACATGTATTTGTGTGGACTCACCCCGTCTGGACCCAGGCACGCAGCCACAAGGAGACATGTCCTTCATGGCCCACAGATCCCCAGCACACGCAGTCCTTGTGCACCTCAATGTGACGGTGCACTCATACTTTACTCCTTGGCACATTTTAGGCCCCTTGCAGCAAAATATTCCAGCATGAAGCTTCCCTTTAGGATGAGAAAGAGGTTGCACAAGAGCCCCAGCTGAGATTCCACACTGCAGTTCTTAAAAGCATACTTGTATCATACTTGTATGCAATTTTTACATACCCCCAGCAAACACTTCTGGGCATTGCTGCA
This sequence comes from Eulacestoma nigropectus, assembly GCA_013397775.1. Classification (NCBI taxonomy): domain Eukaryota; kingdom Metazoa; phylum Chordata; class Aves; order Passeriformes; genus Eulacestoma; species Eulacestoma nigropectus. Next base: position 284,931 of record VZTE01002530.1, read on the forward strand.
GCATTCACGAGAACCAAGAGTATCCCAGCCTTTGAGAGCATTGCCACTGGTCCCACATGCACCCCTGAATCCAGTGACGAGGGGAATGCATTGGCACATTGACCTGTGGCAGGATGTGACTCCAGTCAGGGACAAATAAGCAACTCTTACGAAGAAAAAAGCAAAGTAATTGAGAGAGGGAAGGGCAAAAGTAACAAACTAAAAGAATAGAGTCATTTCTGATATGACAGAAAAATAGTTCTTTAACAATACAGAATGGAACATGTCTAGCTGGGTTTCTAGGTGTATCTCCTGTGATTCACAGACTGAATTACATCAGAGCATCACCAGTTACATAAAGGGATATGTTCTTGAAGGTATGTTGTGGCCTGAAATTTTCATAATGGATGAAATTTAGATAGGGGCCTCTATTGTTACACAGCCGGATCATCCCGGCAGTGACATACTGTGGAAAGAAGCAAGAACAGGACGAAGTCTCAGAAACCTGTGCTTTAAAATTAGGAACTCATAAAGTTGGCCCCAGAGAGGGGCTCCCCTGCAAGATGCACTCAATGTACTTGGTCACTGTCAGCAAGACAACTAGTTAGGACTCAGACATGTATAAATAAGGCTATTTCTGCTTCCTAATGGAAATTCCCAGGGAGATCGAGGGCTGTGGGACTAATGGGACTCCTGGCTCGTCAAAACAAACCTACTTTTGCCTCCTGTGCCTCATCACCTAGCGCTGCTTATAAAGCTGCCGTGCTTTAGGCCCAGGTGGAGTGGGGCCCTGTGCACTGGGTCAGGGGATGCTCTGAGCCTGTGGGACCCTCGGGGAGTGCCCAGCTGAAGAGCGCCCTTGGCAAGCTGCTGTCAGCCTGCTCTGCGCCAGCACCGGTTTACAGTGCAGAAAGCTTCTTCAGCCTTCCTGTGCTTGCCCTTGAGGCATGAGGAGTGTGCTCACAGCCTCTCTCAGGCCTTCTCACGAGGCTTGAAATGCTCACTCTATCAGTGTACGCTGATTGCAGGATGTTTTGTTTGCTTTGGTCATGGCTGAGCAGAGCAGGCAAAGGGCTCACCACATCTTCAAACGAGGCTTTCCACCCACCATCTCAATGTAGGGCATGCAGACCTACCCCAGGCCAGCACCACAGCAGACACATGGAGTTCATTGTTCTGCCAGCTTCTCCCGCTGTCACCACAGGCTACTGCAGACATCGCTATTGCCCTGCCAGGGCACACCCTCCTGCTGCAGTGCAGTCTTTTTCTTCTGCTGTGGTCCTCAAGGTGAAAGAGAATCACAGAATTATTTAGGTTGGAAAAGACCTTTAAGATCATCAAGTCCAGCCATTCACCCAGCACTGCCAAGTCCACCACTAAACCATGTCCCTCAGTGCCACATCTACACATCTTCTAAATAATTCCAGGCATGGTGACTCTACCACTTCCCTGAGCAACCTATTCCAGTGCTTGACAACCCTTTCCATGAAGAAATTTTTCTAATATCTCACCTAAATCTCCCCTGGAACAACTTGAGGCCATTTCCTCTTGTCCTGTTACCTGTTACCTGGGAAAAGACGACCCACCTGGCTATACCCTCCTTTCAGGCAGTTGTAGGGAGCAATAAGGTCCCCCCTGAGCCTCAGTTTCTCCAGGCTGAACAATCCCAGGTCATGATCAGGGTTTTGGCAGAAAATAACCATTTGAAAGAGCTGTGTTACCAAATTTTGCACATTATTAGTGTCTCACTCACAAGAATGGATATTCTCCACTGGATGTGGATAGTTCTTGGTACTATGACCAGCTTCAGGTGCTATGAAGGTGGCACATGGACCCTGAAAGCCCTCATTTTGAGACACGGGCTTTCTCAGCGAAGATCAGGGTACAAGCAGTACCAAAAGGCTTGTGAAACTGATGAAACACTTAGTACTAAAGAAATACTTCTAACTTGTGGTGTTTGATGTTGATGCTACAGCCACATTCTTCATGTTGTTTTACTGCTGTGATGTGGATTTAATGTTTAGATCAAGTTGTTCTTTATAAGACTAGTTACTTCATCTATTTTTTTATTTCGTGTTTTCATTTATAAGACACAACTATTGTCAACCTGGAGTACTTAAAGCGAGCAGTTAGGATAATTATTTTTATTAAGGTAACACCAGAAAGCCTTCAGTGAGGGTGAGGTCGCTATGATTTCATGCAATTTTCAAAGGTAGGGCAGAGACTGTTTCTGCTCCACCTTGTTGTCTCTCTCTTGCTTGTTATTTATAAAGGTAAACAAGCTCATAACAGAGACTGAACAAGAGCTGAGGAATTGGCCCAGAGATGTTCCTGCACAGTTAGAGCCAATGCCATGGAGAGTTGTCCCCAGGAACACAGCTCCCTCCCAGATGAAAAGCCTGCAGGGTGCTTTTGGGCTCAGAGATTGCTGGGGCACATGCATCACTGCTTTGATGGCTGTGGAAATACTGTGTCCAGCACCACTGCAGTAGGAAGTGCAAATCATGTGGACTGAGCTGCACCAGGTGTAGGATGCTGAGGACCCACAATCTCATGCCAATGCAGAGATACTTTGGAGGCCAACAGAGAGGGGTTTCACTGTGGAGAGGGCTGTGGCGCTAGAATCCTGCTCTACATAGGCAGTAAAAATGAAACAATCTGCAATAAAACCGACCTGGATGGTTATTTATGAACAAACTTGTCCAGCCAACAGTGCTACTAAGGGCTAAGCATTAACATAACAGGTGGTTGAGCCCTTAAGTGTCCTGCTCAGATGCTTTCTATGACATTGATACCCAAAGAGTGGTTTAGACCTCTGACTTCCCAGTGTTGGCTCTGTATAGCCTGTCTGAGGAGCAGGGCCTGTGTTCAACCCATAATCTACTGGCACCTCCCTAGGGTGTTTTGATGGCTTCTCTTTATTGACCACATAAGCAGGCAGGGTCTGGGCAGGCTGGAAAATTGGGCTTTGAATTGCTCATTACTCTCTCAAACGTAGACTCCATAGGAGGCACCAGTCACAATTGTTGGCATCATAGAAAATGCCCTCAGTATCATCTTAGCCACTTCTTGAGATGTTTGTCTAACCCAAGACAACCATTGATCTGGACATAGGCTCGTTCTTAAATAATGGTTTTCCACAAATAGAGCTTGAAAAAATTCACGATTAAAAACTTAATTATTGCATAAACAACTTTAGCTTAATTGCAAGCTCCAGCTGAACAGACCCACTGGGACATTAGGGAATTATAGCTAATGCAAACAGAACCCTGATGTGTTTCTTCACAATATTGTGTTAAGTAAAATCCTTGAATTCCTCCACTGTTATTTTTAAAGAACTGTGTGTGATAAGTCAACTTGGTTATGTGTGCTTGTGTGACAAATTGCCAAACATCCCACAGGGCAAATATGAAAAAACAACAGAGAAGTCGTTCTGAAGAAATGAGACTTTATTGACTTTTTTGTCCCACTTTCAAAGGCCATCAATGACATATTGTTGAAGACTGTGATTTCACAATTTCATTGCAATTCCAGAGGGTGGACAGTAAAGCAAATCTCATGCTGGCATATCATCAATTGTGTGATTTTTCTTTTTCAAACCAAAAAAAGAAACAAAGCAAGTGAGGGAAGAGTGATGGAGAGCAAGGAAACAATGACAGTCCTTGATTCACTCCTTTCTGATATCCATGACAGCTGGTGCTGGTCTATTACAAGGACAGGATTCACACAGAAGATATGATGGGAAAGCAAAATCCATCATCAGGGAAATTACTTCTGAGCAGATCAAGGAAATCTGGATCCCATACTCGGGTTGGTTTTGGGGCTTTTTTAAGCAGAGAAATAATAACTAGAGACACAGGTATCTAGTTAGTCTACAGTGGCATTTTTTTTATCTTTTCTTCTTTGCAGTTGCCAAATACTGCTGTTCCAGCAGATCAGAACTGAATAAGGGCTTTTACTCTGTGCCGTATCATGTTTGTTTTGCAAATGGTATGCCGTGAATAGAGAAAACAGCCTGTGATAAACCCGTTAGTTCATGTAGGACCACCCAGTGCCACAGCTGGGGTTCAGCAGCAGAGCCCCAGCACTGAGCAGCTGCAGAGGAGCACAGCTGTCCCCCACAGGCCTCCACTCATGCACAGCTGCACCCACCTTCTCTGTCCACGTGACCACTAGGATTTAGGATCTGCTCTACCATCTGGTTTCTGTCATCTTCTCCAAACCTTTCAAAGTCCCGCACCACACACTCCATTACCAGGGGTCACCTTTGATTGCTCTCTTCGCCATATGTCTCATAGTTCAAGGGCCTGTTCCCTTTTCCCTCCTTGCTGTTTAGACTCCATATTGACGCTATCAGCATCTTTTTATCTACTGATACATATTTTTACCTGTTGGCAGTGTAGTCCCTATCTCAAAGAACTTGCACTGTGAGCTTGACAACAGCAATCCATATCCTCCAGCAACTTAAATGACCTCGAGCTGTTAATTGCCAAGGACTACTATGAATGACATCAGGGGAGGATCCGGTGCTGATAATTTACAAAAGCAATAATTTTTGAATGCAATCTTCTAAGTGAGCTTGTGATGTGAACAGTAATGGAAGAAGAGGAACCGGGGAGAGCTGCATGCCGAGGAAGCAACAAGGGATGCCAAGAATGAGCAAAATTGCAGGTGGAAGGGTAAAACTACAGAGAAGCCAGGCAAAAAATAATGAGGTAGCTTGTGCTAAATTACAGCATCAGGCTGTGAGTGAATTGTTGCCACGAAGTGGTGTCACAGGCGAACCCAAACTGTGTGTGGGCCTTCATAAATTTTTCTGATATTTCTGTTTCCAGATGTTGCTTCTCAGGATTTGGGTCCTGCTGGAGATGGGACAACTTTAGTTCAAATGCTGACAGTCACTGATGCTTCTTCCTGGAAGGCTGCAAAGTGCTGTTTTTCTTAACATTTCAAATGAAATGTCCTTGAAATGTCAGTAAGTGTGACTGTGATGAAAAGGATTTACAGCAGACCTGCCTGGAATGTGCATGAGGGGACAATGACAAGCAAGGAAAGAAGAAAAGAAAGCAGGCAGAGCTGTCAATGAGTGAAAATATAGGGTTTATTTATTAAAGCAGACAATCTAATTGTTCTCCATTATACCAGAATATGTGTTATGTATCAGCATCTCCTGCAAGGCTGTTTCTCTTTGCAGTGGGAGTCTTCCTTTCCTGCTAGATTTTGAATCTGATTTCCAGATTATCTTAATTACTTTCCAACTGAGTCAAGATACTGGAATGTTTCTTTTGGAATTGTCCAAAATGAACTTTTTCTTCTTTTCTTGGAGATTCACTTCTATTTCTGTATGGAGTTCATGAAGTTCTGAGTATTTAAATTTTCTGCAGCTGACCAGTTTCAACAGCAGCTTCACACACAAAAGGCTTTGTACAAACAGATCCTGGCACTGCTGAAGATGAAATGCATTAAATGAGCTATGTGAAACTGCCCGAATCAACAAGTATTTTCCAGTAAACTTAGAGGAAGGAGAACAACCTGGACAACTCTGACCAATTTTGCAGCTATTCCTGTGGTGAGAGTGGCTGATGAGAAAGGAAGTGAAGGATGGGAAGGAGCATTGAGCCACTTATCTCTGTCATGTCTTGATTAATACAACTGAAAGGCAGAAGCTGTAATTGAACACAGGGTCCTGTGCTGAAGTCTCTGACAGACACATGCTTTGAGGAGAGCAGATAAACCAAGCTGGTTCTGGTACATGATATTGCTATGTATTTTGTTTACCTAAGCATTAAGGAGAAAAAAAAAATGAAGAGAAAAATGAGCTTTTCTCTGAGTTTAAAATATTACACAGAGGCTAAACGATTGATTCTGAGCCCTAAAAACCCTCCTTTACATGAATCACTGACAAAGTGAAGACATGAACCTTATTTAATATCTCAGTTCGTAGAATGGGACTTTGGGCTTTTTACTGTGGAAAAATGTTCCCTAAAAGTAATGGCTTTATCAGTGCAATTAGCACCATCCAGAGTTTACTGCCTTCTGAAATCAGTGGTCCCTTGTGAGAGGTCGAGGACAGCACTTGGTTCTTGTGAGTAGATGTCCTTCCTCACGCAGAGGTGCTTAAAACAGGGAGAATGTAGCTGGGTGACACAGCTATAGTTCATGGGACTGGATTTATCTCTATGCTGGGGAATGAGCTGATTGCTCTGCTTTTGCATGAGCTGATTTATTTTGTGTTCTGGTTATGAATGTAATTCCTTAAGGGGAAAGACTTCCTGACTGCAGTTATATTTGTTCTTGTTACAGAGCCATTCCCCATCTCAATGTGCTTAATTTACTTTCCTAATGTTGTCAAGTTGCTCTCAAATTTAGAATTCAAGCTTTGATGTACCAAAAATACCAGGCAGGACTCTCCGAAGTACAAGTAGTCTGAAGCCTGTGTAGAATCGCTGCCCTGGAGACTAGTGAATTAGCGGAGAAATCTTTTTAGAAAAAGACATGGAATAATAGAGCTATATTTGGATGCTCTTTTAAAATCAGTGGCTGTCTAAGAATGGTAGTTCCTAGCACACGCTTCATTGTAATTGGAAAATGGATCCATCCAGAGAGTTCAATCACACATGTATCACACAGGCTGACAGTTCACATTCTATTACCCTTCTTCAGTGCTTCATTTCTAAGTGATAATTATATCAATGAGTGATTATTCTAGTTTTGAGCAGTTTAAGGAATTTCTTGGGTAAGCAGATGTAACTTTTAAAAACCTTTGCTTCATATAAATTTGCCCTATAATTGATCATACCATCTCTGTGATACAATCCCTAGAATATGATCTGGCCAAACCTATCATTTTATCTCCTTTGAGATACTTATATCCATTAGACAAGGTTCTCCATTCTCTCTTTAATTATTTGTTCTGGCAATAAAATCTTTGGTGGCTGTTTAAGAAATAAACCTGGAGCTCAAAAACTCCCAGTAGAAACTGTGGTGAATACAATTCCATTATAGGCAGCACAGAAAACATTCTATCTGCTGAACCCTTTGTGGCCTACTGGGAGAGTCCTGGAACAGAGAGAGGGAAATGCCTCCTTCTATGGGTTGCAAACTGGATCATACCTAAGTTTTAATTTTGAGCTCTGAGACACCAGTGCCAAATGAGTCACTGGTGTCTCAGATGAAGAAAAAATACAACAGACTCCAGTTTTCTTTTTTGTTTGTCAGCCTCGCCTTGGCCCTTTTTCGCATGCAAGACAAAAATAAGAGTTCTAAACCTCCTTCATTCTTCAGGGAACCACGGAAAGCAACTGTCTGGGCACAGGAGCTCCTAATTTGGTGGTCAGTGAATAAGAAAGAAAGGCATAGCCATGAAAGCTGTTCACACCAAGTCTGTCAGGAGAGAGATTCAGGATAGGGTACTGTCCCTGCCAAGCAAACTGCAGCAAGTGGATACCCAAGGAAGGAGAATATCTACTTTCCTAGGACCACCACTGCAAGGAGAGGCTCTGGGGTTACTGGTACATCTGCTTCTCACGCTGAAGACTGGTGTGGGGGTGGATACATCTGTGCTGGATGTTTTCCCACTTACTGCAATTATGAGGAGGGGATTACCCAAGGATTTTTCCTATTCTGAATGGTGACAAAGGCAGGTGTGCCAGGCTGTGATGAACACATTTGGGAAAGGGGAGGTGCTGCACACCATTTTGTTTCCTCCTTATGGTCATGAGGTAGGAGGGCAGATAGGTCAGGATCTGGTCTGGTCCTGTTTCTTATGACCCCAAGAGAGTGGTTGGAAGGAGGTGAGGCAAGGCAAGGCAAGGCAAGGCAAGGCAAGGCAAGGCAAGTTGTCGTAAGGAGAAGAGTATACAGTTTTCAGATAGAAAATAAAACATACGGAATCTTGACAATTTTTTTGACTCCTGAATGTACATACCATCACCAAAGAATACATTATCCCATTTGGTATTCAGCAAGCCTGTGGTATCCAAAATATTGATAATTTTTTCCTATTCTGTCTACTCTCATATTCCTGATGAATATATATATATATATAACACAAATTTGTGATAAACTGGAATAAATGTGCTGGTAAGAAAAGACACAGTCACAGTAGGACACAGGAAGTCAATAATACCTTTTATGTGCTACCAGCTCCTGCTAGACAGACCCTCATAGTCTTCATCACTGTTTCAATGCGCTCTGTGAACAGGAAGGTCTCCAAGTGAGCTGGCTAAAGCTGCAGCCTTTGTGAAAGTCAGCTCTCTTCTGGCAGTCCAAAGATGGACTTTAAGGGATTAAAACCAGTATTAGAATAAACCCCACCAAGTGTGGCTGGCCCAGAACTCTGTGATACTGGTCAGACATGAAACAATACTATTTGCTGCTCAGGTGAAACAAGTCAGCTTCTCTTCTTTGACAAGGACATGGGAATGTTTCAGCCCGCACAGTTCTTGGATGAGCAGAAAGTATGTTTTTGTCAGCTCTCCAGAAGGATGGGTGAACTTTCGTCTGCATTCCTAGCTGAGACTCATTCAGTGTCCTGAAGGGCAGAGCTCCTTTGATCGTGTTTCATCAGCCTGCTTTCTGAGCAGGTTTCAGCCAACTTTTGATCTATTCCTGATAACACACTCCTAATTAGCCAGCAGTCAGTTCTGCAATCAGTCAGCCTCTGGCTTCAGGCAATGGGCTTCTTGAGAGGGCACCTGCCATGGCAAGAGTCTTCCCCTGGGCTGCCAGGACCACAAGCTAATTGCCTCATCACTCACATCTGGATTCACTGCACTCCCCGTGTGAGCAAGCTGGGACAACCTGACAGGAAGAACTGCTTGTGGTCAGCTGTGAGAGCTACACAGAAGCCTGTGGTGATGTTTTTTCTCTCCGTGGGACAGCATTCCTGAGGCATATCCCATCAGCCCAGTCTCACTATATCCTTCTTTGTCAGTAGAAGATCTCCTCTTTCAGTGTCATGGCATTGGCACATTTTGCTGGCAGAAAACAGGTGAGCTCTAAATAGAGGTAATGATTGTCTTGTAACATTATTCCTCCTATGCCCACCCTCACCTCCTTTTCTGCACTTCAAAGTACCACAGTTCAAAGATTGAACCAACCATTTTGGGATACCTTTTTTTTTCCAATAAGTTGGTCACACCCAGATAAGAGTTCAGCTCCATGGTGATGCTCTGTAGATGTCCTCAGCTGGCTCTTGCCGGGGGAGTACTAGACACGGAAGGGAATGCTTTCTCTTGTGAATCCACATCTGCTTGCATTCAGATGAGTCTGGCTTTTTGAAACAGTCATGGCATTTTGGCCAAATGAACACAAAGTATCCACATAATAAAGCCATGCACTACAATGTGGTGAAGGTCATGCTTATGAATATTACAGTGGGTGGCTAATTGTCTTTCTAAATGTCTTAGATGTAAAAGAAATTTCAAAGAATAAATATCTGAGCTTGCACCTTCAAATGCAGCTACTGGGTGTTTAGAGAACAGCTCAGACATGAGAGAGCAATACAAAATACCATTCATTTCAGCATGTTCTTGGCACCAAGTTTACCTGGCCAAGTGCATGCCTGGCTGCTAGCATGGCTAAAGGTTGTGTTCCAGCTTTTCCTGATCTCTAAGTTGTCAGACATACCCAGAGGACTCTGCCACCAGCACAAATGCACCCACCAGCCAGGAGGCATACAACCAATTCACCAGCTGGGACCATGCCATGGCCCATCACATTTCCTGAGCTTTATTTTGCAGAGTTAATTTTGAGGAATATCAGATAGGCTTCCACAGGAAATAACCTACAAAGAAAGGATAATTTTCCTAATTTTTACCCAGTCCTCTGTGTGAGAAGTGGAGGCAGAAGCAGAGAGGAGAATCTGAGTGCCACTGAAACTGCTGGGCATGTCTGTTTGCATTGGTGTTAGTCATTTAAGTCTCGTGACAACAAAATACCACATTTCACCACCCCTCTGAATGGGGCCGTGTGCTGCAAGGCAGCTCTTCTGCAGGAACTGGAGCTGTATGAGGCCTGCTGGCCAGCCACGGCTTGCCATTAGCTTCTCAGCTTGGGTGGGGATACTCATTAAGCCTCTGTCATGGCTAGTTCTTCACTTAAATTACAGCTCAGCAGCACTATTTAAAAGGCTTTAACTCAACAGATGTCCTCCTGTGTGGACACCATCTCAAACGGTGCTGGTGTCCTGGATACTGATTCTGGCTGCGTGGACCTCTTTGGTACATATAATTGCCTGCCAACAGGGCAGGGCGTGTGCTGAGCCAGAAGAGATTTGTACATCTTCTCAGGAGTATCTGTTCCTATCACAGTCCTGGAACAGATTGTACTCTCTCAGTGTGAAATCTCTCTATTCCAGTGACTTACTCCCTCTTCTCCCAAGAATCAGATGTGTGTCTAATGGCCCTTGTGTCCTTTATTACCTCAGCCATTGGAATAAGCAGCTACTGCTGCACCAGATGCATACAAAAGCTGTTTGGTTTTGCCTTACTTAGTGCAGACCGCTTTTAGCTTGTTTGGAAAAGCTGCTGCAGATGCAGGTTATTGATAATATTTCTTTAACTGTTGGCATCAAGAAATAACATGGCTGATGTTTCCTAGGGGACTACTGGACCCTACAATGTCACCTGCTGCTTCTTGGAGTTCTTGGTTTGTGTATCTGCTGTAATTGCTTTCCCTGGCATCAAATCAGTGTCAAGCTACAGCCTCTCTGACACCCAGTGATCTCTCTCACAAAAAATAAAAATAATTCTTGTAACATTTAATCATGAAACCTGCTGGTGAATGCTCTGTGCTATGCTGGGATGTGCAGGGCTGTGAAAGCTTTGCCAATAGAATCAATTTTGTACTGAGAAAAAAAAATCCTGCCTCTTATGAAATATTAATTCAAGTTGCCAGCTTCAGCATTCTAGGCTTTTGCATTTTCAAAGTCATCAGCTCGAAGGAAAACATATTTTCAGCTCTTGGCCCACCAAATACAGAGCAGAGTTGTTCTGGGAGTTTGTCAGCCTGCTCCTTGGCTAGACTGCTTGAATCTTATTTTCCATTTGGTCTAATCATCCCCAGCCTTGAAATAAATTGTTCTGGAGCCAGTATCTGGCAGTGGGAGGACCTAGACCTCAGGGCCATTGTTAGAGCTGGATTCCTGCAGAGAACATTCAGAGAACTCTCTCATTCTCTTCCCAAGTTTTTCCCCCCCCACCCCCATCACCATAGAGCATTTTCTCGTTTAAATAAAAGCTGCCCATCTGCTCTGGTCTCTGCAGTGTGCTTCTACTCAGCTTTTAGCAAACTAGCCTGAGGAAGTGCCGTGCTTTCTGCAAAAAATCCCAGCAAACCCCCTTCTCCACTAGCCAACAAATCAAAGCCCACACTCCAGCACCCTCTGGCAGGAGGCAGCAAAGGCGGAAGGAATCCGAGGAACACACAAAGAATAATAGCCAGAGAAGACTTGTGATTGGGCATTCCTCAACAATAACAGTGTTTTAGAGGCTTTTGCCAGAGCTGCTTAGGACATGCTGTGGAACTGTAGTGAGGTTTCTGCTACACAGTGCTCAAAAGTCAATGATGCCAAAGGGAGCGGCCTCTGTCAGCTGCCTTAGTCCTGAATGGTTACTGCACAGTACACGGTAACATATGTGAAATAAAATGGAAAATACCCCCAGTGAAAAAGGGAAGCCATTCAGGGAAAAGACCGCACAAGGACCTGCGGGCTCTGTGGCAGACACCACAAACAGAGATGATGTTTGTCATTTGGAAGAAGATGCAAAACTTGCAGTGGCTCCATAATTTTGCAGCATTGACAGAGGTTCAGTAGGTCCAGAGCACATGTGTATGATCAGCCCCAGACCAAACTGGATATTTGTTTATTTAAAATTGGATACAGACGTCCAAAGTGGTGTGGTACTAAAACCAGTTTTATTAACACTGGAAACAACACCATAGATAAGACAAGACATGCAGTGAACCCTAGAGACTACACAAACATCTTTAAAAGGAAGGGTGTGAAATGCAAGCTCAGATAAGTACCAAAGTGAGTATAAATTTGTTACATTCAGGAATGTGTATGTGCAGGAAACAGAGTCTCTTTGTTATTTGGGAAATCCTGCATGCTGAATTTCAACAGAAGGGATGGAAAGAAAGAGAAGAAAGAGAAGACTGAAAGAAGAGAGAGACAAGAATTCTCTGATGGAGAGATTTTAAAGGATTCCTCTAAATGTGTTGGAAGGGAGTGACTGCACTACATGCAAAGGGAATGTTTTCTTTAAGGTATACTTGATGCCAGACATTTTTCTACACTTCATCATCAGCAGGTCTCGGGTAAGGCTGTAAAAAACAGCATGTTTTTTTGCATTCTGTTTGAGAGAGATTCTTGTCTCCAACCACTGCTTAATTTGCATTCAGCAGCTCAGATGTTTCAACAGGCCAACCAACCATCGTTTCTTTCTTACTATGGGGAGGGATGGAGACTGCCCTCACAGGTCTTTTAAAGAGTGTCTCAAGCAAACAGCTATCCAGCATAGTGCTGGTAAAGATGATGCTGCATTTGGGCTAAGAACTGGAGACAAGGCCCCTTAATTCTGCATCTCGTATACTAAGACGTGAGAAAACACAGTAGCAGAGATTGTGCCAGCACACCTAGCTGGTCTGGCACCAGCTGGAGCACTTGGACTAAAGCAAAGTGACAATAATGGAACACAGCTGCAATATGCTTGTCCTGCCAGAGAGAAAGGTTTTACAGAATAACATGTGTCTCATCTTCCTCAAGCAACACCTGGAAGCTGCATAATGCAGAGACTGAAAAAATGGGAAGCAAATCTCATTCAGGGGGAAAAACTGAAGGAACGGTTGAAGTCTTGCTGTAAGGGCAACACTTGGTTGGCTGAGGTAGCTGTGGGTAGAGCCAGAGGACAGATTTGTCCAGGCTGTTTGTGCAGATATTTCAGCACAAGTGCCAATACATACACCTCGAAAATCAATAGGACATTTGAAATCAGTGAGGTTGTTTATGTATGCTGGAAGCTATGTGTTACAGCCATCTCAATTCTTACTTGCTATTACCTTTGGCTTGGGGAAGAAAAAGGCGTGAGGAACTGCCCTCTTTATGGGAGCCTGGTAAGAGCCAGGCAGAAAGAGCTGTGCTTGCAGAGCTGTGTCAGGCAGCCCAGAGTGGCTGGATGTCAGGCTTTGAAAGGAGCCTGTCCCTGTCAGTGTTCTTTGCTAGGACTGATTGCAGAACATATTTAGCTTTCTACCATTTAAATGTACAAATGACTGCTCTGTGACTCACTTAATAGCTCCAGTGCTCCTGGCCTGGCTCTCTCCCTTGAAGGGCAAAAGGCAGATCTCTGTGACTATTAATGCCCCTATAATGCTGCAGACTTGTTTTGATTTTCAGGATGTGGCACTCCAGACCCAGAGCACTCTCAGCTGGCTCTCCCAGACTTGCTTTCCCACTGTGCTCCCTCTTCCAGGGCAGTATGTCATATATCTCATTCCTCAGGGTCAAAGAGTCAAACCATTCTTTTCGTTTTTGAGGAAAATCGCTACAATTTCTGATAACACTAAACTTAGCAGGAATCAATTCATTACCTCTGAGGAAAGGGTGTCACAGTGAACACCCATCTCCTCCCCAGGCAGTGGGACCCACTCTTGATTTCTACGAGCAATTCTCCACCGCCCCTCACCAAGTGACTGTAGGGAAGGGTGGGAGCCCGGTGCTCCTCCTGTCTGTGCTAAGTATGGTCACTGATGGGCAGTGATCTGAGCTCTGTCAGGAGCTTCAGTGGTCCCAGGACATTTGCAGTCATTGTGTCACTGGGCAGGAATGCAGAAGCTCCACGGTGAGGGAGTGCCACAGGGCCAGCACTTGCCGAGAAAGACAGTAATGGTCTTGTCAGGCTCAGTGAACCCTGCGCAAGGTCAAGGCCCTGGGCCAAGTGGTGGGCCTGGGTTTTCCCAGTGATGGAGACAAGTTTTCACATAACACTTCTGTGGCTTCCAAACACCAGGAGAACCAGGCTTGTTTGGGGTGAAAACATTGCATAAGGCGTTTAGGTATTTTCTGTCTGAATTTAACTCTGCCAGAACCTGAGAAAGGAAACACAGTGGGGGAAGCTGGAGACAGCGAACACTAAGCTGCTACATTTCAGAGACAGAAAGGGTCTGAGAGGACAGGGCAAAGATCAGAGCTGCCTCTGGTTTTGCTACTCAGATGTTTTGCCTCAAAGACACGTTTTTTTACTGAGAGACCAGAGGACGATATGTTCCCCTGGAAAAAAGTATTAAAGGCTACCAGTGGGAGGGAAAGGCTGGGGAATTTCTACATGGCACTACAACTAGGGTGGAACATAATTACTTCTCTGGAAAAAAAAAAGCATAAACAGCAGCCAAAACCCATGAAGTCTTAGAGAATTGCACGCAAGATATGCACATTAAAATAAAGCCATACTACGAACCTAGGAGTGGACAGTGAACAACTAAGAATGTCCAAAGAGGACTGGGCCACATTAGGCAAGCTTAAACAGGAATCACCACATGCACATAATTCCAGGCTGCATTTTCCTTGTCATCTTCAAGCTTCCTGCAAGGGTAGCCCTTTCTCCTTGAAGTCTCACAGAGGGGCTGTGAGACTCCAAAGCAGAGAAGATACAGGCCTGACCTGTCTCTTCATGGCAGGGTTATTGAATACAGAAGAAGAAACGCTGCGTTTGAAGGGATGGGAAAGGCTAAACAAGCCACCAGAAAAAGAGGATCTGATCTGAAGTTTTTTGTTAGAGCTAGGCCAGACCACAGACCTGGAAGGATCTACTTTTTCAGGAAATTGAAACAGTTTTCTGATGGACACTGGAGTCTAGATAGCGGAATGCTGGCAAAAAGAAAAAAAAGAGCCATTAGCTCAGAGTAACAAAGATTTGGGAGCCAAGAACAGACAGCAAATTGATAAACCCAAGTAATATATGGCTTGTTGTGGTTTAGGAGTTCTTCAATTTAGTAGTCCCACTAAAAAAAAAAAAATGTGCCATCCCTCCCCCTCCAGTTGGAAGCACAAAATCAAAGAACATGGGTTGAAATAAGAACAATTTACTGGAAAGAGCAATGAGAGAAGAAAACAAAGAGTAACAGCAACAATATTAGTAACAGACGTTATAAGACAAAGAAATTATTTACGTGGAAAGCCTATGACAAATACCAGCCAGCTCTTCCCCACCACACCACGCCTTCTCCTGACTGGAAAAGAACATCCTTCTCCATGGAAGCCAGAGAGTCCCTTACCCTGCCCACAGCAACTGATGTGAGGTGGTATAGAACGACTTCCTAGCCATGTCCACACAGCTCCAGGCTTCCTCTGCTCATGGCTACTGCAAAAATTAACTTTGTCCTGGATGGAAACAGGACATTTATGCAACAGCAAGAACAGGAGCTGTGGAGGGCAATGACCCTACTCTTCATGGAACAATGGGTAGACCAAAAGGATATTTCTAGAGGGTGTGCAATTTGTGGGGGAGATGATGGACACAGGTCAAAGGGAGAAGGGTCAAAGTCCAAGCATTTTCTGGTATAATTAAGCAGGTTCAAGTGAAACCTGCAGTAACGGCTTCTTTTGCAGGCCATATTTGAGAACCTTTAAATAAGGAGGAGGATGCTTTTCCCTCAGGAGCATTTCATCCAGGCCACATACAGGAAGGCTACTCTCATGGCAGTAAGAGCCAGCCTCGGGATAATTTGATTTGAGCCAGTGCCCCACTGTGTTGTCCCCAGTGGAGGTGTCAGGAGGGCTCAGCAGTCACCCCGCTCAGCATCTGGCCTGGCCAAGACTTGGGAGACTGCATTAGCCCCACCAGCACTTTGCAAACTGCATCCATCTTACTTAAGCCAGCCAAACAGCCCAGCCTCACCAGAGTACAGTCTTCGGGTGGGAATGGTTTTCCCCTTAGATGTTTGTTTATTGCTCTGTGTCATGGGTGCAACATAATTTCTGGTGCAGAAACACAACCACCACCTCTAAGGAACACTGGTGCTCCACAGCTACATGGTCGGAGTATTTGCTTTACTTTATTTTTAGCTTTACTTTATTTTTATGTCAATAAAGGAGAGTTTGTAGGAGGTTTCTTGTGGAGTTTCTCCATTAGCCCAGTGGGAAATTCCACATTGCCTGGAGAATATGAAAGAAATTAAAACCTACACATATGTTTAGGTACCATCATCCTACTGAAATCGGGGGACTAAAGTGCCCAAATGTCTTTGTGGGTTGGTTCCTTCTTGGAGAGAGGAAGGTTCGGTGGTGGGAGGTCAAGCCAGGGAAGCGAGGGTCGGTCCTTAAAGCCGGCAGGAAGTGCTGTGACAGGAGCCTCCCATGAACCCTGGGGACTTCAAGGATGCGGACACCTGGGTCTGGCCCGGCGGGTGACAGGGGGAAGCCCCAGCAACACCCACTGTTAGCTGAGGCTTGAGCCCCGCGGAGCAGCCGCCGTTCCCGGGGTCTGGGCGGGGGCTGGAGGCGGCTCCTGCCGATCCCGCTGCGGGAAGGGGACGGGAGATGCCGCGGAGGCAGCGCGGGAGGCGGGCGGCAACGCCCCGGCAGCCCGCACGGGGGCGCCGCAGGACGGCGCCTGGGCCCGGGACGGCGCCGGCTCTGCTGCGGGCCCGGGGTGGGCCCGGGATGGGCCCCGGGCCGATCCCCGTGCGGGAGGCTGCTCCTGCCTCACCGGTTCCTGGGGATTCAAGGTGTGAACACGCCCTTGATCCCAACATGGTCCAGTCTAATCGTTTACACTGTACTTAGCAGTGGTGGTCACAGGCACAGCCTTCTCGCCTGCCGTGTGGCTTGCCTGGTTTTTTTCCCTGGACCTTGCTCACGTGCCTAGAAACCATCACCTAGACCGGTGGCAGAGAAAGACTTAAGAATTTGGCTATCACGGGTTGCCGGGGTTATCAAGAGACTGGAAATGCTGAAAGGCCACTAGTTCCTGCCATACAGAGGATGCACATGGAGCCCTACCATCGCAGTTTGGCCCTGCTGAAGAAGAGACTGTCTCTTCAGGTAGGAAGGCAGAAATAACAAAACCTCTCTATTACTGCAAGGACTGAGCTAGGAAAAAGAGAGGCAGCAGAAAAGATAATCTCACTGGAGAATATTCAAGCACTATCTGGTTGCAATCCTGTGCTATGTGCTCCAGGATGACCCTGCTTGAGCAGAGAGGTTGGACCAAATGACCCACTGTGGTCCCTTCCAACCTGACCCATTCTGTGAAGAGGGTGCAAAGGGTGTATGTGAGCAATGTAAGAGGACCACAGAAACAAGATTTGAGTATGGAAGAACATGGCATATAAAACCATCATGGTGTGAAGGACTGGCTGAAGGGCAGAGCTCAAAGGGTTGTGGTGAATGGGGCTACATCCAGCTGCTGGTGACCAGTCCCCAGTGGTGCTCCTCAGGGATCCGTTCTAGGGCCAGCCCTGTTCCTGTACTTATCAATGATCTGGATGCAGGAGTTCAGCGCACCATTACTGAGTTTGATGGTGATACCAAACTAGGTGGTGCTTTGACTTTTTTGAGGAACAGGGGGCTTTGCAGAGGGATCCACATAGATTGGAACATCGGGCTGTGATTTATAGCATGATACTTAACAAGTCCAAATGCCGGATTTTGTGCTCAGGATGAAGCAATGCCAGGCACAAGCATAAACTGGAAGAGGAGTGGCTGGAGAGCAGCCCTGCAGAGAAGGATCTGGAGTTCATGGTGGGCAACAGCTCAGTCTGAGTCAGAGTTGCAAACTCAAGAATAAAGGGATGTGGTATTGCACTTCTGTATCTCCACAAGCAAAAGGGGATGTATTTGGGATGTAGTTTTGGTAGTGAAGATATTATAGAAGAACTAGTTACTGTAAAAAAAATTGGATCAGAGTATTGATAGCATTTCAGTAGAATGGGGAAAAGGTTGAAAAATATCTTTCTGGGTTTTGTTTGTTTGTTTGTTTTTCCACAGGGAAACATCAAGAAATTTAAGAAAAGTAGTGACTGGAGTTAATCAATTTGACAAGCTCTGGGGTTGCATATGAGGGTGTATGCGATTTTACATCAGAGGTAGAAAATCTTTCTGGAATTTGCATGCCAAACAAAGGGAAAATGAACAAAGACATTCTCCTGAGTTACCTGGATCAATGACTGTCCAAGGAAGGATGCTAGGTGTAAACAGTCTATGGGAACAGATAAAGAGGTCAGTCAGTCTATGCAGCTATGTTTTGAAGGTCAAAAACTGTAGGAATACAGCACCAAATGCCAAAAGTCAAGCTGAGTTAGACCTTGCAAAGATCTGTGAAGATGAATGCGGAAAAGGTTGTTAACTGTATAAATAGAAACAAAATTTAAAAAGGAGGAAGTGGGGCTGCTGTGTACAGAGTAGGAGGCTGAGATCAAACACAGTATTTGGATCATGCTTCGGATCATCAAGGGCCAGACCTAGGGGGGTACACAGGCTTGTAATGCCAGGAAATTAATTTAGCTCTGGGAACAAAATGTACAATGCTGACGAAGATGTCTTACTCTTTTGTCTAGTAAATGAGAGAAAGTCACGTTCTGGGGGCTAAAATCTACAACAACTGGTGTGGTGTCTGAGCTGCTCATGAGGAAATGCCAAAGCCACCTGTCCAAAACCATCTTGTCTGGTTCTAGGTTTACAACAAAGCTGCAGCCTCCCTGGCTACACCTGTATCAGCAAACAGAGGATGGTGAGGGCTTAGGGGTGGTGCACCAGTCCTCAACTGCCCATGGTGTTAAACAGTTCCTGCTACAGGTATGGTCTAGGCAAGAGAGCCCTCTCCCAGGAAATGCCTGCACACAGCTCATGGGACAGCATCAGATTGTTCTTCCCAGTGAGCAGTTTGGAGGTGGTCACCCTGCTATGGAGTTGTTTTGGAAGAGAAGAAGGTTTTGCTGTATGGATGTAAGCTGTGCTGTGCAGCCTGCCTTCAAAGACAGAGAACAAGTCCATCTTCCTCAGTAACCCAAGTCTAGCTTCTGAGACTGGGATGATACAAATGACTCAAATGTTGTTGGGACATCTTGGATGACCTCAGTCATATCCTGCTAGCAGTCATTAACCACTGGATAACTGGTTTTTGGTTAAACTGGTAGACTGCTGCATTTCCCCATTTACACATTTTGTTACATCTTGACATTCGGCCTCATAAATTTTGCAGGAAATGTTGGAACTGCTTAGTCAAAGCAGCTCTGCCCTCCTCACTGCCTTATCTATCATGGTCTTGTGGTAGAGAAGGCAGTATTCATCTCACACTTAGTTTCACACACCCAGCCCACATCTGTGCTTGGTAGTTAAACATAGGGCGTCTCTAACACTGTTCCACAAACAGCTGTTTTGACTGCTTTTTTATTAGTCTACTAAGCTTGCTGAAGACAGAAAATGCTTATGGAACAGAATGGTTAGTACCCACACTATTAAATCGTCTTACCCTACAAAACAGGGAGCTTGTATGTAAACAGGGAATGGCCACAGGCTTGTGCTGACAGCTCTTGTGTCTAAGGAATATTTGGGATACTGTTAGTTGGTATGGATGAAAACTGTGCCATAGGCCTTTAAAAAAAATTAAGCAAAAGCGTGATTAAGTTCCATGTGCGTTCCTTAACCTTGTTTAAATTACAAGTATAGAAGGAGTCAGCACCACAATGTTTGTGCCACCCTCGCACAGTTTTTGCCTGTAACAACTAAATACTCTCTTGGAACAACATACAGGCATGTTTGGGATGATGGTATGCCCCAGGGACCATTCCCAGTAGACGGCTGGGATGGGGTCAGGTCTTTCTAGATTGTGATTCAGCTAGTTCACTTTGGGTATCTTACTTAGAATGAGATGGCAAAAGGTCCAGTGAGGGCACTGAGGATGACCAAAAGCATAAAATGACTTCCATGAAAAGGATGACTAAGTTGACTGGATCATCCCAGACTAGAAACAAAGATCTTGTTAAATATATATTTCATAAAGACATATAAAAACCTGCAAAACACAGACATGGCAGTAGGTATTAATTGTTCACTATCTTTTCCAGTGCAAGAAGAAGAAAGCTAACAAATAGCAGGGTCAAAAGAAACAAAATGAGGCCCAGGATAGAAGAGAATAATGCCACTCCTGGGTTCCCCAGATTAAAATTACTAGGACAGGCTGACCATCTGCCTAATTAAAGAGCAAGGAAGGATTAAGGTGTGACAAATGATTTTTGAATACAGAGTTTAATTCTAGCAAAAAAGAGAGAAATTGCAGAAATGTTTGGTTGGGGGTTTTTTCCTATTCATTGATACTTGGTGTTCTTGGGTACTTCAGCTTGGCATAAAAGAGGTTTTTTTTTTTCCAGAACAATTTTAGGAGCCATTATCTCAGACCACCACTCCCCTTATTTATGCAACCACATCTGTTAATAACACAGGAGATGAACCAGGGCTCTATGGCAGTGACAGGCAGAAGCAGATGGCAACATGACAGGTATAGTTGTTGATCTCACATGGAGCAGCTGATGAAGAAAGACAGCAGTAGGACATTGTTTTAGGGGTTTCTGTGAATGCTTACCCCCAAAATGTCCTCCAGCCTCTCCAGTGGATAATTGTTAATGAGCATGGTGCAGCTGTAATTGACATTAAAAAATTTCTTTCTTTCTTTAGTGTTCATGCTTTTGCCTCTTAATCACTGAAGGATTGTTCTACTGCTCACCTTTGTTCTGGAAAAGAAAAACAATTCCTTGCTTTTTTCTTTAATGAATGGGGTTCCTACCAGCATTTTTTTCGGGATTCCACCAAGTAGATGGATTTCTTTATGGTTAAATGTCAAAATAAGCACAGTACTCCAGTTTCAGCACTATTGATTCATAATTACTTTCTACATCCTACATATGTTTCAAGCAAGGTGCTCTACTAGAAAGATACAGTTCTTTTGGGTAGTATTTTTTATTTCTTTAGTACCATTAGTCCCATGCAGCAGTTTCACATGGTTTTTGGGATCCACTGTAATCTCTCTATATTTTTCTAATCAGAATAATTTAGGTTGCAAAAGATCTCTAAGATCACCAAGCCCAACCATTAACCCAGCACTTCCACGTCTACCACTAAGCCATGTCCCTCAGTGTCCCTACACATCTTTTAAATACTTTCAGGGATGGTGACGCCACCACTTCCCTGGACTGCCTGTTCCAATGCTTCACAACTCTTTTGTGAAGAAGTTTTTCTTAATATCCAATCTAAACCTCCTCTGATGCAATTTGAATTGGTTGCTCAGCCAAATGTTCTTCACTGCTTATTTGGTTTTCTTTCCTTAACTATCACTCTCCTCCTTTCTAGAATTCCACTTTATTTTGGACAGTTTCTTCAAGATTCACATTCAGATGCTGTCTTATCCTGCAGTGCACTGGACAATTTCCCCATAGTGGTCTCTTATGAATGGTAATGGAAATGGGATCTTGCCAAGCCTGGCACAGACCTCATGCTGTTCTCCTTCCAACACCCACAGCTCTTTTGGGCTGTTTGCCCCAGTTTTGGGGTCAGCCATGGCAGTTTCATCAACAGTGTATTTTCCTGACTGGGGGCATTGTGCTTCATGGGAGGTAATGTCAAAAGCCTAATCCAAGTCCACCAGTGTCCACCATTACTGAATCCTGGTGAAAGAAATGAGAAGGAGGTGTCTTTACGAACAAACTGTGGGTCTGCTGGTAGATAAAGCCAGATCCTGAGAGGTGAAAGAAGCAATGGGAGGAACCATAAACTCCATAGGAATTCCACTAATTGACACAAACTGTTACTCACCCAAGGCTGTGCTAAATCTGTGGATTTAGAGAAAAAGAACAGAGACACAAGGAAAAAGAAAAGGGGGGGGGTACACATTAAAAAGGGGTCAGTATTAGGTGATTCGGGAAGTCTGTACCTCTCAAGTACCTCAGCCAATGGGGAAGGAGAGAGAGAAATGTGGCCGGGAAATTAGGATAAAAAGGAGGCTGCGTCCTCTAACAATTTGAGAGACCCCATGGGAAGTGCCCATGACCTCTCCCTTTATTCGCATAAAGTTACAGGACTCCTGTGTCTCCTTTTTGGACATAAGCCTCTGGTGTTTGTGGATTAATCTCCCTGACACTGGGCTGAATCAAAAAGAGGCATGGCCAGCAGGCTGAGGGTGATCCTCGCCTTCTACTCTGCTCTTGTCAGACTCCACCTGGAGTGCTGCATATGGTTCTGGTATCCACAACATAAAAAGGAGATGGAACTGTTGGAGCAAGTCC
This sequence comes from Eulacestoma nigropectus, assembly GCA_013397775.1. Lineage (NCBI taxonomy): Eukaryota > Metazoa > Chordata > Aves > Passeriformes > Eulacestoma > Eulacestoma nigropectus. Next base: position 307,188 of record VZTE01002530.1, read on the forward strand.
AAAAGATGGCCACAAAGTTGGTAAGAGGACCAGAACACCTCTCCTGTGAAGACAGATGGAGAGAGTTGAGGTGACACTGAAATCAGCCGGATAGAAACTTTCTAGCGCAGTTCTGAGTACTAGATACCAGGCATTCTTTATTACACCATGCTGTTCACTTGGAGGATATTTCCTCTAATCAATGCCCCAAGCACCAGGTGTACAGTTTTTATCAGAAACACTGATTACATATTCATAGCTATCTCCACTTCCTTGACTTTATTTTACATAGTCGCACCCCTTATCAAAGTCCTTCTACGGTTCTTTGGGATTCGTCTTCAACGTTCAGTGTCTTTTTAGGGGGCTGTTTTTCGCCCCATTTTTGATTAAGTACAGTGTAATTGTTTTGCATAAATTCTACTTTTTCAGCCTTGCAGAGCTGAGCTGGCATCCTGCTTGCATTTTGCATGACTTCTGTTTGCCTCAGTTTTATCCTTCATTTATTTCTCCAAGGCGGTGCTGTTCTGTCCTACTGTCCTTGGTAAGAAGTAAAATGTTGTTCCTTATCAAGTGAGTGAAATGCTGTTCTACTGTCCTTATCAGGGGCTGTTCAGCCTGGAGAAAAGGTGGTGTGGAGACCTCACAGCAGCCTTCCAGTATCTTAGGGGGGCCTGCAAGGAAGCTGGAAGGGGACTCTTCATCATGAACTGTACTGATAGGACAAGAAGTAATGGGTAAAAATTGAAAAGGGGGGAATTTAGGTTAGCTATGAGGAAGAAATTTTTTACTGTGAGGGTGGTGAGACACTGGAAGAGGTTGCCCAGGGAGGCTGTGGATGCCCCAACCCTGGCAGTGTTCAAGAACTAATTGGATAATGCCTTGAGCAACCTGGTCGAGTGGGAGGTGTCCCTGCCCACAGTAGGAGAGTTTAGGACTGGATGATCTTTAACGTCCATTCCAAACCCTTTACATTCTATGATGCTGTGATTATCCACTGGATCCATTTCATGTCGGCATCTCTTGCTCATCCATGTTCTGCAGAATCCATCAGCTGTCAGAGCGTGGTGTGCACTACAGCTGAATGGATGACTCAGTCCAACCCAGCCCCTCAGTTCTCACTCCCAGGGAGCATGAGGAGAAAAAGAAAAACCGAGTAGCTTTCTCAGTCCACGCCAAACGAGCGGCATGAGCCGTTTGCAGGTAGCCGGCCTGTGAAGCCCCTTCCTGCCCCGTGGAGGTGACCTGCTCTCCGCGCGACCCTGCCTAACCACGCGCTTGTCCAGCTGCGCTCCCAGCTCTCCTGCGCCCGGTGATGCGCGGTGCCCCTCGGCATGCGGGGCGCGGAATCACGCGCCGTGCCTTCCCCTTCCCCGCCGCTGCCCCCGGCCCACCCCTGCACCACGTGGGGCTCTTCCCACGTAGAATAGCGCCTCCCATTCATTGGGAGGTAGGGGTGGGCGGGCAGACCCCGCGCAGGAGATCTAAAGCGGCAGCGGGCAGCTGGGGGGGTCGCCGCTGCGCTGCCTCGCCGCTTGCCCGAGCCCCCTGGCTGGGTGAGTCTGGGACGGAGCGGGCGGGGGCCCCACGCGGTGCGTCCATTTTGCGCGATGCAGCCGGCGCGGCGCGGCGCAGCGCGCTCCCGGCCCGCTGCCGCCCCTGCGGCCCCGCGGCACGGCCCTCCCGGAGCGCTCCCCTCCCCTCCCCTCGCATGACCCCCACCCCAGGCTGCCGGGGCCGTGTCGCAGCCCCTCTGCCGCCCCCACAATGCCGGCGGGAAGGGCCTTTCTTGGCGCTGCAGGAGCTTCTGCCCTCGCGGAACTGCCCTCTGTCAGGGATGGAGAGGGCCAGGGCAGAGTTGGGAGGCACACATCCCTATATGCCTGTTCCCGAGCTAATCCCTTTTTTTGCTTATCTTCTCTGCGGTGCGATTAGCACCGCAGGGGACATGCTGTGCTGGAGGGGAAGGCCCAGGTGCCAAGGAGAAGCCTTGGGCCGTGTCCCTGACGGCCTCTCCATGTCCAGGGTAGCTCCCGAGGGACTGCCATACTGTGCTTTGCTTCCTTGGTCAAACTGTAAAAGAGACTGAGAATTTACCGAGAATGGCGGTATCGCCCATAGGGAACATAGCGCTCGAGCCAGCCCCGTATTCCTGCAGTGTGCTGCTCCCGAACCTGCTCCTGCGATCACGATAGGGACTTGTCTCCATGTGGTTTGTCAGCGTTTTGCAGGCAGCTGTCCTGGCTAACAGATGGGTCTCATATTTTTTTGCATATATATGTGTGAATGTGTGTGGCAGACGGGGTAGAGCAAGGGGAACCCACTAGAAATCCTCAAGAGGAAATTTATATGTAGCTATGGCTGGAGAGGAAGATTTGGACTACATGCGGAATTGCTAGTTAGTTCTGGTGTCAGCTGCTAGAAACCTTACTTTTGGAACAAGGTGGTGTTCTTGTAGGTACTGTATAGACTCAGAAAGGCAGTTGTAGCTCTACAGAGGCTGTAGATCTGGGCAGAAGAGCTGAGGTGATAATGATACTAAAGGTTCAGGAGTTAGCAGGGTCTTAGGCCAGTGGTTTTGCCACTTGCCTGTGGTCATTTGCAACTGTTACTTTGTGCTTGAGCAACAGCTTCACGGTGAAGTCCAGCATCAGCTGCATTAGCGCATACCCTGCCCTGCCTCCCTTTGCCCATGTCTGTGGACTCTGCTAAGCCATGGGGGTAAGTGGTGAAGATGTGGTCACACATGGCAGTTCAAGTGTCATGTGGGACCGTCTGCAGTGGGACAGCAATGCCTCTTGAAGCTGTTCACTTGGTGGTGCTTGACTGTCTGCTATCTCCAAGTTAGAGGCAAATACAATGAAAACTTGGAAAGAACAGGTGCAAATTTACCTTTCTGATCGGGTACTCTGTGGACTTCTCTTGCCTTCAGTGGCCAACTGACATGTTTTTTGGACAAACTTTCCATCTAATGCAGAAGAGGAGGGACTGTGTAATGGTACAGGCTCCATAGCTGCAAGTGCTGACCTTGCGCACAGAGCAGGAGCATGCTTGTGCATTGCCACAAATCTTGAAAGTTATTTTCCATTCATGTACTTTTGAGTATCTTGCATTTTGAGCGATGTGCCAGGGACAGACCTTGACTGTGCTCCATCACATGCAGGCTTTAGACGATCATAATGGCTTTGAAATAAAGCATTTTCTTGACCAGGGGAACTAATGGGTGTTAGGTCCCTGACTTATGCGACTTTGGTTGTGTTTGTAAAGTTCTGAGCCTTGCTGCTTGTAGGGCTGTGCTTAACAGTGAGGAGGTGTGTTCAGAAGGCACTTCTTGGTTTGAGTGGGCTATAACAGAAACCTGAGGCCTACTAGGCTTCTAATTCAAGCAGTTCAGTTGTGAGTGTGGGTGAGACGCAATATGCTCTTGACTCCTCATGGAGTATGTTCTTGCGATATTTTTTCTAAGCGGAAGGAATTGGTTCAGAGAAGAGGAAGCTAGTAACTCTTTAACCAGTTACTGGATAAACCAGTTCCAAGGTGTATTGTTGAAAGATTTGTCACTCCCTGTGGTTTTTTTTTCTTCTTTTTTCCCTTTTTTTTTTTTCCCCCCTCCTTTTTCCTGTGTAATCTATTGCCAGATGGCAGGTAGTGGTCATTCTCAGGGTGGTGTGCCTGAGCTCTGTGTCTCTTTAAGTTGTGTGACGTGGTAAATGGTTGGATTTGGTGATCTTGGAGTCCTTTTCCAACCTTAACCATAGCATGATTCTGAGATGACAGGAGCGAGTGCCGGTCTAGCTGGTGTTGAGCACAGTTGATGGCCTGGTGTGTGCAAGAGGGAGGGGAAAAAAGGAGTGGTGGGAAAAGAAGAAAAAGCATATGGGAAAGAAGAAATGGGAGAAATACGGTTCAAGTGAAGGAGGGCAAGGGTCTTACTGCAATTAATGCCTCTGCTACCTTTAGTTCACTTTTGCTCTAGGAAGTTCCTCAGCCTTGAGGACAGGTTAATGCGACTGTGGTAGCCTTTCAGAAATGTCACTTCCAATTGTGTCCCAGCTTTAAGTGAGTAGAAAACAAAGTGGTATGTTTAATTATCTTATCTTGACCCATACCTGTGATGCTAAAAGAATCAGTGTAGAGTGGGGCAGGAGGAAAAGAGAGTGAGTTACTTTGTCTGCAGATGTGCTGGGTAGATGCTGGCTTGATCCTCATGAGATTTATTGGCTGTGCCATCCTGGTGACAGAGGCAGATGGGGATGTGACACAGCCCCTTTGCCCATCTTGAAGGATGAGCTAGGAAGTCCTACTGATTTGACTCTGTTTGTGGAGAAACTAGTGCTACTGACCATCAGCACCGTGAGGCTGCATGGTGTGGAGAGCTACTTCAGTGCTTTGGGCAGAGTTGGTTGAGGTCAGCTGCAGTCAATACTGACCCAGAGTTAGTAACCCAGGGTGGGTGTTCTGTATACATCAGTCTCTTTGGCAGTATCCTAGAATTTTTCTTCATTACCTGTTATATCCCCATACTTCATTATGCCACGGTCAAAATCCTTGAAAATCTGTCATGTGCTGAATGGCGTTGAAGCTGGCATTCATCTGGCCATATGTACTCATCCATGTCCAAGGTGTTCAGCCAGGGGAGGGATGGACATTCCTGGGGTGTGATTCACTTAAGCAAATGAGTTGTGACCTGACGTGCTCATGTACTCATCTGCTCTCCACTGAGTATAAAAGAAGACATGAATGGTGTAAGTGTTTATCTCAAGAAACTTGTGAGGTTCTTGGAAACCTCAAGGACTTTGGGAAGAGTTACAGTGGTTTTGCCATAAGGGTGGGTTTGTTTTGGTACTTGGGCACTCCCTCCTTAGTGCAGTTGTTGCAAGTTACTGGCTACTAAAACCTACTGAAAAAAAAAAGAAAAAAAGGGAAAGAAAAAGGAATAACTGAGTCTGATGGTCAAGCAAAACATGGGGGCTATCACTTGCCATATGATGGGCCCACTAGTTGCAGGATTCTTGACTATTGCCTGTAGTTCCTGGGCTGTTTAGAGGTGTCGAGGATCAGGAGCTGGGGCTCCCACCTTGCTGTTGTGGTTTGTAGAAATCTTAACACCTCTTGCCCTGGCAGCACTGGCTGGAGCTGCCTTCCTTTGATGGTGAGTCAGCAGCTGCTGACCTTGCCAGGGTCCCTGACGCTGCCGGAGATTACCAAGATGGTGGATCATAAATCCTAGGAATGGTGTCAGAAGAGCCTGATTTCAGAGTTTCCAAAATAGAATACTGTGAGATGTTTGGTTCCAGGTACATTTTTTCAGTTTCTGTTTGGTTTTGTTTTTGGTCATGTTGTTTTCGTTTTTCTTACTCAAGTGAAAAACGCTTCAGAAAACTTTATTTCACAGCAATGCAGGATCCCTCATTCAATTATTCTGTAAATCTTACCTGTTCCTCAGTGCCTTCTGTGCCGTGTCTTGACCCCTTTTCTGAGAAATCCATGTGATTCCTATATTGACTGAAACACTAAATTTATTAGTCTACTTAATGGTAGTATTTAGCATCATATTTTCTTATTCCTCTTTCTCCTGCCTCTTTCTGAGATGAGGAGTAACTCTTGGGTTCCTTTTCACAAAATTAGCAGTGAAATATCTCAGCAGGCTTTCCTGAGCTGTACAAATTTCACAGTTCACTTTTGCCTTATTTTCTGCAACCTTGTAATTCATTTGTATCTTTCCTTGTAGATTTTAGTGGCCATTTAATTTTTAAATTTCAAGGATGAGGATTTCCCTTAATATCTTGCTTTTGAGGACTTGCTTTTAATTACTACCCTTATTTACTGAGCAAGCTATGCTTTTATTGAAATTTAGTGGCTATTTGAGTCGTCCACTCCAGAAAGTTTATTACAAGCCAATCTGGAGTTTAAAAAGGTATAATTATCAATGAGCTTTTAGTTTAACTAGGTTTTATCCCCAGTTCTGATTCAGGTAGATGGTTTAAAATGCCCCATACCAGATAATGTACTTATTCCTGGAACACATTCTGTCAAAAGAGAAAGTGTGTGCCATGATTCACATGCATGTTTGTGAACCTGACTGCAAGACATTACCAGGTATTTTAACATGAGTGAGAAGAACTGAGTTGTAGTGTGCATGCATCTGTGGCTGCAGTTTTGCCTGCTGAAGAGTTTGCTGCTGTCAGCTGCTCATTGGCATCCCAGCTGCAGAGGCAATTGCTGCTTCAGTTTTCTGCCTGATAAATCTAAGAGAGCTCTCCTCAGATTTATGTCACCTCAAGTGAGGCTGGGAAGCACAGGCTGCTTCACTGGTAGGTCTTTGCTAACGTGAGTTAGCAGCTAGGTCATATCATTGAAGTTTCAGCTGGCAAAGCAAATAGTGTGGTGTTTCTCTAGAAAATATTTGTAACTCTGGTTGGCAGTGTTTGAGTGAAGTGATCCGGGATGCTGCACAGAGAGCTCAGCACACAGAGCAGCGAGGATGATTTCTGGGAGGTAAAAGGCGATGGTGGTATCAAGCATGTGGGTACATTTACAGCTGCAGCTGATGCACTTGGAGCTGTAAGGGAACGAGTCTGCACTGGTAATTGTGCTGCTCTGTGTGTTGGCAGTGGACCACGTTGGTTCAGTGGTTTGAGGGTTTGGCTGATAAACCAAAGGTGAGTTTGCCTTGAGTTTAGGGGGTATTTGTGGATTGCGGTGTAGTGCCACTTTCTGTTGCTATAAAAAGAGATGCCATGCAAAATCACCTTTTAATTTTATGGGTAAAGCATTTTGACAGCAGGGCTTGGGAGAACACGCTTCCAAAGAATCTGCTGCCCCAAACTGTTTACTGTGAAATCTGGAGTCAATAAGACAAACCAATCTTGGAAAATAAGAAAGGAAGGAAAAAAGAAGTACAAGCTTTAAACCACAGCAAAATCAGTCCACTGTTAATGCTAGTCATAGTTTCATTTGGGAATGCTGATGTAGGAGGTTTATTTGCATATTGTATGCAGCTGGAGTAAAGGCTCTGTACAAGAAATTACTGTGATTTGATAAATGAACTGTTTCCTTAAACTGAAGAATAGCTTGCTTTTGTCAGGTGACAAATTCTTAAAATAAACTAGTTGGAAAAATGCATTGTTGAGTTTGTAGAACTAGGTTGTTTTGTTGAAGTGACTCTTTTATAAAGCAGTTTCAGTTAACAAAGTAAATAATGTGTCGTATCTTTAGAAAATATTCCGGAGGAGATTAGTTATCTCAGGTAACCAGAATATAGTCTTTTATTATTAGGTTGCTGATTAAATTCTTCCCAAGCAAAGGATGCTGCTGCATGCCACTTTGTTTTTCTCCCTCCAAAAAGTTCACAAAACAGGGTGACCTGTAACCTGTGTGATGCGAAGACTCTTATTCTTTGTCTCACTTTGCAGGGACAGGTTGGTTTATGTGCTTATAGCTTCCAAAAGCTGAGAGGAGGCCGTTGAGAAGAATACAGCACTTGGCTGATCTAGGTTTGAAGCGCAAAAGTGCTGTACCGTTGTATGTCTGTCCTTGCTGGCTACAGGTGCAGTAGGCACGACCGTTCTGGCTGTGCAGTTGGCTGGGAGAAAGGAGCAAAATGTTCTGGCACTGCAAGCAAAATGAAGGGACTGGATGATGGATTAGGGTGGAGGTGCTACATCTCGGAGGAGAAAAATAATAGGTGTTTGTTGGGATTTTGGACGTGAGAACTGCTGTGAGATGGGAACAGAAATTTGGCTTCTAGCAGTTGTATAGTTCAGGAAGGGTACCAACACAAGCAATACAGTGAAAGTGTAACAGCTAAGTAACTGGAGAAGAGCAAAAGTGAAATGTTTATGCTTTGCTCTGGAAGCATTAGGATCAGTGCTTGGACAGTCCTGAAATCCAAGTGTTTCTCCAGAAAACATTATTATTTTTGAGGAAAGCAAGCGTAAGGAGGAGTTGTTGCTCTTGTGAGAGAAGTGCATGTCTGAGTTGTTAAAACCCCTAAGACTATTCAGAGACTTTCACATCCTTATATTAACTGTCCACAGAAAGACCAATCAAAATTCATTGAGGTGTTTTTCCTTCAGCTAGGTCTAGGTGCAGTCCTGTCTTCCATCTTGAGCATTGGTCTGGTGGAGTTTTTGTAGGTGTTTGCTAGAGCCCTGCAGTAGCTAGGGAAAGCAGGTAACTCTGGAGCGCCATAGCTCCCATCTCTCCTCTGAGGGATAAGTTTATGCCTGGAGGTGCCTGTCTTAGCCTGTTGGTTACAGAGGGGGGTGAGATGATGCCCTAAGTCCCCATGTCTGCTTTGGAGTGGGCTGAAGCTTGTCAAGGGGAATCCTGCCCCTCATAACTCGGTTGGCATGTGAAGAAACACAAGGATGACCCTCAAAGAAACTTGTATAAGTGACGAAGCCACACTGTTGTGCTTTGGCTGCTCCAGATAAACCATCACAGATGTTAGAGCACTTTTGAACCTGTTTTTTCCTTAGAAGGAAATACCTGGAGAGCAGAACAGCATGGTGTAGGGCACCATCAAAAACACAACAGCAGTGCTTTGCTTTTCATGCTCCTGTTCAGACCCTCGGGGGAAAATGGTAATTATCATTTGTTTCACTCACTTTGCTTTAAACCCACCTATTTTCGTTTGCATGTCCCAGCACAGTGGAGCTAAGCAGAATATTTACAGCCAGTTGTTTGCTTCCTTCTTGCTGTCACTTAAAGCACCTTGCAGCAGCAGAACTTATTATACTTCAAAGTTTCTTGTTCTAGGTAAGTGACATGGGGACAGACGGCACTGTACATGTTCTGAGAGGTGTTGCATTATACATTTCACCATACTTCTCTGAGACTGTCATATCTAGGTCTCTCTGTGTATTCCCCCAGTCCCATAAATATAATTAGGAATGATTTCCTTTGATGCCAGAATGAAGATGTGGAAAAATATAATAATGTTTTAAAAAGTTCGACTGGATGATATTAGTAATTTTTCTCCCAATAAAAAGAGCACACTTACTCCAAACACTGTATTTTGCTGATAAGGACACAATTATTTTTAAGGACAGCAGTATAACTTCCCTTGACAGGCCTGCGTGCTGCATGGCTTCACTTATCTCTGTCACTGAATAGCAGGAGCAGTTTTTGGGGCAGACCACGCTTTTGCATGAAGAGCAGGGAGGTGCAGGTGGCAATTCCAATAAATTCAGAAATCTGAGTAAGACTTTAGCCTACAGATTGGATAACTACTACGCTGATGGGGTTGAATAAAAAGTAGATGACAAATCTGGGGTTTTGCTCACGGGAGTGAATTACTTCTGTAAGTTGACTTATGCTTCCAAGGGACCCTGAACAAGCTCTCTTCATGGAGATGTGGTTTGCAAGACCTGGCTTTCTGCTGCACAGATGGCAAAATAAACTGTAAGGGTGGCTACAAGGTAATACTTCTCCTTGTGCAAACCAGGGAGCTGAGTCTGCACGGTATTTTGCAGTGGCCTCGTGGCTAGGTTGAGGCCAAGTCTGCCAATTTTTTGTGTTTCTACCTCCTGGTATCAGTGTATTGTCCCTGCTGTTGCTGCTCCTTCAGCTATCACATGCAGCAGCTTTCTGCCCAAACCCCTCTCGGGGCTGGCCAGCGTGGAGCCCTCTGTTGAGGTCGTGCAGGATCCTTCTCCATGGCATTGGCAGCAGTGAGACATGAACTGTGTGTCTTGTGGTCTGGCTCACAGTTCGGCTGGTCAGCATCATCTTTGCTTTTTGAGAGTAAAAACCCCTTAAAATCCCACAAACTTCAGCAAGTCTTGCTTTGATCTGACACAGGAGTGGGAAGCCTTTTGTTATGTTTTTGACAGACATTCTGAGATAAATAAGAAATGGGCTGTGTTTGGATGCCTCTTTTCCCTAGTCCTTCACCATCAGCAGCCTTTCAGCCTTGAATGTTTGGGTTAGGTGGAGGCAAAACTCTTCTTAAACAACAGCTCTCCTGTCCCAGAGCAGGAGAGAGCTGAATGGTGAACTTGTGCCTAAGAAAAGAGTATTTACCCAAAGCAAAAAATCCTCCACACCTACCTCACTGTGAAATTTAATTCCACATGAGTGTTTTAGCTCTTTTCTGATGAGATTTGTTGAAGTAGAATATATCAAAACTAGTCTCTGATATCTGTGTGTGAAAACAGAAGTGGTTGGTTACCCCACTGACATACTAATCAAACATCATGCTTGTATGATTTGCCATGCTCTGTATTTACTTTAGACTTAAATGCCCAAAACAGATGCAGTTTTCTGAGGCATTTTGTTGTAAATCCATCAGTTTAGGAGCTGTGAAGTCTTTGCAGTGATGGCTTGTGGGATAATTTGCAAAACACTTCTGAGACTGAATTTTTTTCCACCTAGCCCCATGCTTCATCTCCTCTGCTCCACCTCCTTGCACCATCTTCCGCTCCCATTTTTCTGTGGGTGTATGTCTAGGCAACACTGATGTAGGCATATCCTGTAGTCCTGGCAGCCAGGCTCTGTGACTGACCTGTACAACCAATTCCCATCCCAAAACTATGGTCCCTGGTGAGGCACGCGTCATGGACTGGCAGGGAAAGGGAGTAATTTACTGCCCAACAAGTTGGAACATTGTCATATCCCAGTTACAGTGGGGGTGTGGCCACACCTTTGGTGCTCGGCATGCTCCTTTGCCTTGGATTCGGCTACCCAGACAGCCTCATTTAGGGCTTCCTCGTGCGGGAGCTTCTCATGCTGTTCCAAGGCAGCTGAGGCATCGGTGGCCATCCAAGTCGTGCACTGTTGTTTCCTTCAGCACTGAGCGACCCTGGTCAGTGGGGTATGTCTGGTCAATGGGCAGTACTAGTTGGATCAGATGGTAGGATTCAGTCTTTGCTTTCATTCCAGTGTGCATTAGGGCGTTGTCTCTCAGGGGAAGGCCTTTCTGAAGAATTTTACAGTGAGAATTACTTGGAAGAGCCATCCCTGAAACTGCAGACATGCAGCAGCCTCTGTGCTGCAGGAGAGGATGTGTCTGCACACACCAGCCAAGGGGTGTGAAGTGCTTGTCTGTGCCTGCAGTGATGAGCATGTGATGCTCGGAAGGAGCTGATCCCTCCCCAGCCCCTGAATCATGGCTGGAATGTGGGAATACTGAATCTAAAAGCAAATATTTTAGCTCCTTTCACAGTCGGCGTCTCTTTCATATGGTGTAAATCATAGTCACAAAAAGCTTTAGTATTAGGTCTATAGTCATGCAAGTGCCCTCAGAAGGTTGTAATGTATTTTGTAATTCAGCTGGTGTGTTCAATGAGGAATTAACTTTGGTTTCTTCAGAAAAGGGAAGTTTTTCTTAATTATTCCGCTGTGTTGAGTCACTCTGCAAGAGCCACACTAGGGTGCAGGGCTGACAGGTCTCACTTGGAATTCTGCATGGGGCAAGCCCTTGAATGGCCTGCAAATCAGTGGAAAAACTCCAAAATTAATAAAAATTAATTCTAATTGCTTTTTTTGATTGCAGAAGCCTAAAGGAGTGATGTAGCATAATTTGAATTTTCATAGAATCCTAGAATGGTTTGGATTGGAAGGAACCTTTTGAGTTCCATACAGTCCAATCGACCTGCCATAGGTTTACTCAAAGCCCCATCCATCCTGACTCCGAATGCTTAATGTGCATACACAGTTACCCAGGGAGAGCAAAATCTTTCTCAGAAGCCTGCAATCACCTTGGCATAAGGCACAGGGAGCCCCATGACTTGACCACAAACAATTCTGTTCCCCTTCCTCCCTGAACGAGTGTGGGTCCAGCACAGGCTGAGTTCTGCCTTGTGTGAGCAGTTCCTCTGAGGTTTGTTGCGGAGCATTGCCTCTGAAAAAGCTCTTCAAACACTTCCACCTCTTTCATAGAAACAACACTCCTGCCTTCCCAGCAAAGGAAAGGGATCTTTTGCTTCAGTTCAGTACCCTTAATGGTAATGGAGGAAGTTTTTAATTGGGACAGCATTTTTTTAATTGGGACAGTTTTTTAATTGGGACAGTTTTTTAATTGGGGCAGCAGTGCTGGGAGGGTGCCTGTTAGAGAAACATCTGACCTGCATACATGCTGATCTGCGGGGGTGGCCACAGGTCCATGATCCAGCCTGTCGCTCAGGCAGGATGCTCATGGGTCGTTTGGCAAGGGTGACCAGGGTCTGCTGCTGCCTCATGGCCTTGCCTCCAGCTGGAGCTGCCACTGCTCACCATGATCTACCTGCTGGCCTCCAACTGCTCCCCACTGCTCAGGGACGTAGCAAAATCCAATTATTTACACCCACTTTGATCTGCCCCTTGTCTGCACCTGAAAATCCCAATGCGGCTGTGCCCTCCGTCCTGGTGAAATAATGGTGTTTGTGGAAGTCTTCTCCTTCCTTTCTTCTGTCAGTCTGATTCAATGTGTCCCATGGCTGTGCAGGATACTTTTTGTTCTGCATGAAGGTTGGGGCTCTTAATGTTTTGTTTGTTTCTCGACTATTGTTTTAATAACAAACCAACTTCTGTTGCTGTCTAACTTACTTCCTTATCCCCTAAGGGACATTTCCCACCTTCTTCTAAGCACTGTTGTCCAAGGACCACAGCTGGTCTGTGCTGAATGGCATGGCCAGGGCTTTTGGCTAAGCAAAGATCTGTCTTCATTTTATCTAGGTTTAAGGAGATAGAAGCTCACTTATTTAATATTGTTTCCCAGAGCATTAATTTTTTTTCTGCTCAGTATCAAGGCTGAGTTCCTGGCAGATTATGAGCAATGGGTTGTTTCAAGTGAATCCCTGCCAGTCTGTCTCAGGCTTTCATTTGGGAAGTTTAATTATCAGTGGAGATCCCCTTTGGTGTTATGACAAATTGAGGGAGTTAAATCAAGCAATTTTCTTGCAAGGTGTAATTTGAAGTCACGCTGAGGAACTATTTGAGGACACCGTACTAGAGCTGGTGGGAGACTTTTCAATTAGATGCTTTTTCATCAGAAAATAGTGATTCATGTAATTAAAGAGGTGTGATGCTGTTTATTGGCTAGGCAGGAAGACATTTCCTTAAATTTTATCTCTGAGGAGCTGTGGATGGCAAATGCACTACTGTCCTCCTCAAAACATCTGTGCGCTGTTTTGAGCTAACAGGATCCTCACCGGCTGAAATTGGAGAACGGGGCTAAAAGGGCTGAGGGCACTGAAGGCATCTTTCACTGGATGGTGCTTTGTAGATGAGAATCCATCCTGGACAGTGTCACATCCCTCTCCTCTGCCCTGGCTGCTGTCTGTGGTGGCTTGCCATCTGGTCAGCTGTAGTCACGGTGTTGAGTTTGTTTCAGTGGTGGTGTTTTCAGCATGATTGCCCAGGTGGTTATTCTGGTACAGCTGTGGGATGATAGGCAGTAGTCTGGGGAGAGGAAGATCTGGTTTCATGATTTAACCCTGCCAAAATAAACATGTCTGGCTGCACCTGAGTTTTCCCTGCTTTGAGGCAGGGTGCACTATATCCAGTGTAAATCTAAAAGGTATTTCTCTAACCTATATTTGGAACACTTGGGTGGTGGTGATCTCATATTGTATTCTGTCCCAACCTTTCATTCTGCCCACAGTTGGAAAGTGATTGTAACATCAAATTCCCCATTGCAAATTAAGCATGGTATGGTGTGTGTTTCTGCAGGAGATAAGAAGGGGAATTAATGTCTATCCAACCTTTTCCCTGTGGAATGGCTTACTGTGTGCCATGTTTGGTGATAATCATAGCTGGAGCTTAGTGCAGAAGAAAGGGCTTCCATTTTGGAGACTTGGAAGCTCATATTCTGAGTGTTTGAAGTACTCTTCTCATGACTTCCACAGCAGGAACCTCCCTCCTTTATTTTGGTCAAAAATGACTGCTCATTTCAAAATGGTTTTTGTGTATCATCACAAATAACCCAAATCGACTTTTCTGCAGGTATTGAGACATAACACTGAAGTTTGCCTGCTTTGAAATTTTGGGGAAGTTGAGAATTCCTATCTGAACTCATGGAAAAGGATGGTCTTTGCCATCTTGGAGGTTGCCCTGGGATGAGAGCATTTTCTGAGCTTGGTACAGCCAGTAGCCGTGACAATTTGGAAAGCAGGTGGGTGAGCTGCAGCACCCTGATGTTCTCCCATGGCAGTAATTGAGCACCTTCTTCATGTCCCGTGGGACTTGGTGGTCACCTTTCAGTAATTGATTGCTGGTAAGTGGATGGTACAGGGATTATAAAGAGCACCTCACTGTTCTTTTTCCAATGGAATAAATCCTCCAGGTCTGTGAGACACCTGGAGAGGAGTGGGTGATGCTGCTTTGAAAATTTTCCTAATACTCAGGAGACTGAGGAACAGAAACCTGCAGCATGCCCAGCTGTCTGTGACAGAGAGCTGGTCCCCCAGCACCACCTCCCTCATGGTGTTAAAGGATCTGCTCAACAAAGGAGAGTAATATGATCCCCTTCAGACAGGCAGTGTGCCTTTAAGCAGGTGAATAAGATTGGGTTTTGTGTACACTGCACACACACACCTGTGTGTGCCTGTATCTTTGTTTAATGTGTCATTTATGTTTAACTGCATGGCTCCCTTCCTTGAGTAGCAAATGCCTTGCTAGTGGCTGATCTTGATTTTTAATGACAAAATTGGTAAAGAATATAACATTAATGTCCATATACATATATATATATATATACACACACTCTAATGTAATCTAGATTAATGTATATGGAGGTATATGCGTACATTTGCACACATACAAAAAAGAAAAAAAATTATGATAATCAAGAAGGGAACAATTTAACAGCACATAGACAATACCTTCCTCTTCTGGTTACAAGACTTCAGCAGGACAACATCTCTTCACACACAATGAAACAAATGTAAAGGATTGCAGCTACTCTGGTGGCTTTTGGCTTGGACTCCTTGCTGTTGCTGCTGCTATAGTGAGATAACTTCCAGCTTTGCATAATGCTTGGTCATGCCTTTGCTTTCACTGGCCTCTTTGCTGGTGGCTGCATCTGCAAATGGCTACAATCAAAGTCTCTGAGTTGGTCCTCAGCACTTGTCCCAAGCGCATCCTCTCTAAACTGCCTGCCTTCTCCAGCACAGCTGATAGGGACACTTGCAGCCACTTCAGGGACACAGCCAGATGAAACTTAGGGTCTGATGCCACATCCTTTGCTTCTGTTTCTGAAAGTCTAGAGACAGGTGCTCAAATACCTGTTGGGAAAGCTCAGCATCTTCTATAGCCATCTTGTCCCTACTCTGTTGCTTGTTGCAGAGTAACATAAAACACTGGAGATTTTCAAGGCAAGACATTTTGGAAGGAGATACCTGACACAATTCCTGCTTTGTACTGGAATGGGTCATACCCAGGACTGATGTGCCTTGGTGGCTTCGTTTTCTGCATGATGCTTTAGAAAACATTCAGGAGTTCTAGTTTGGTCTCTTACATTATGACTGTTTGCATTTAGGAGTCAAATCTGACACCCCAAAAGTAACGCTAACAGCAGTTATAGGAATTGAGGTTTTCCACCTCTTTTCCTGTGTAGGACTTCTGTGTGAATGATGCTGCCTTGGGGATGGAAGCAGCAAAATCAGCCTTTTGGAAAGGGTTCTCAAAGGGGTTTGTTACCTATGTGTTGATCAACTGGCTGGCATCATCACTACATGCTTGTTCAGGGATCATGTTTGAACTAAAAATACAGGGTGAAAACCATTCCACATTGTCAAATATACCAGCATGTGCAAGCACAAGCTCCTTGTTCCACAAGCTCCTTGTTCTGCAGACTTGTAGCAGTGATTATACAGCTATATGGGGGATATTTTTCCCTCAGCATCCTTTTGGTCTTCAACAAATGTCAGATTGTCCACAGTACATGACTTTGCTGTGAGAGAAGGGTACTGATGGCAGTAGACATTTCCACGTTTCAAAATGGATGTAAGCATATGTGGGACAATGCTGAATGAGGATTTCTGCTCACTCGTCTTCCAAGGAGATGTCTGGGGACTTTGTTGGACATGCAGCAAGCTTAGGCTTAGGTTTTCTTCTTTGCTTAGTAGAAAACTCCTTGTTCTGCGTAATCAGCTTTAGTTTTATGCTCTTCTGCAAATTGGAGAAGAAAATTCTCAGGAACAGCAATGTCTTGAAATAGGTAAGGAGTGGCGTTTCAGAAGTTGAAGCAACTTGTAATTGTTGAGGAAGTGATAGTATTGCTTATGTAAAATGGTGCTCTGTCAGCTTATTTTTACACATGGTGTTTTATGTTTAGCTGGACAGATGTTTATTATGGTTTACTTTTTGCTGTCAACCACATGGCAGATTGCTTATTTTCTTACAGGCTTGTTTTGAAGAATGGGGAAGGAAATCTATCAACCTGATATAATAGGTATGTTAACCATTAGATAAAAGGAGGAAGAAGATCTTATTTTATTTGAAAATACAATAGAGTCAAGACTCAAAAAGTTGGACAGGGAACAAAAGTAATAAACATAATTATAAATAAAACCCGAGTACCAGTAGCAGTTGGACTATTGAAGTTGGTGGGAGCTTTGCCATCGACTTCAGTGGGACAGGATTCACCCAAGGATGTGGCCCCCGGCCCAGGGTCCACCCTGCTAGGCTACTTAGGTGTGTCCTTGCTTCCCACCACTCTCAAAGACCTCAGCTCTAGTAAAAACATGGAGATACCCAAAGCCTTGGGGTGAAGCCATTTCCTACCCAGGGTCTGAGTGGCCAGGACTGGCAGCTCTGTGATTGTCATCAGAGAAACCAGAGCTAAAGCAGGGGTGAGAGCTAGGCGTGAGCAGAACAAAGCTAATCTATATTTATTCAGATTCAAGTTTCCTCAGCTTGAAGGTGGTTAGGTACCATCAGGTAACATTTCTGGAATAATTTATATTGTTTTATGTTATTAGGACTGCATTATGCCTCAGGAATACTGACTGTACATTCAAAAAAAGGCTCATCTTTTCAAGTGAGGTTGGGAGTGGAACCAGCCCAGAACAAAGGGTCACTTCAAAGTCAAGGATGACTGTTTTAGAAAGCAAAATCACAGCTGGATCCAACTTCTAAGGAGGGGAAAAATCATAATCTCCGCCAAAATCACCCTTTGATACACTTGCAAAGATAACAAATGATACAGAGAAGGTTTTGGGCAGAGGTGTAATGACTCTGTATTGCATCCTGCTACAGCAAAAGATTGTTCTCCTGAAAAAAATCCAACTTGTCTTCATTGAAGGTCTCTTTGTCAAGCTACAGTGAATATAATTGAAAGTGAAAGGTTGATTTGGTACCTGCTGTTTCAAAAGCAAAGAAAACATGTAAGAGATGCTTAGGATGGTGATCAGTGGCCTGTGAGATGAATGACAGTGCTGTGTGTGAGTGTCACAGAACGTGACTGCAGTGCAGGTACTGTCCGCTGCACGCAGCTCCCTGTTACCTGCAGGCTGTAGGAGCAGAGATGCTCAGAGTTTGAGATGCTTTTCGGGAAAGAGAGAGTTGATATCTTGATCTGGAGATCAGCTAGAAGAGCACTGTCTGCTGGCATTAAGCCAATTGCGGGATGTTGGTCTTAATTTCCAGGTCTGTCATAATTAAATAGCCCCGCTTCTAAGCAAATTATCCATAAAAAGCAGTTCTGCTTTATTCTTGATGGCCGTAGTACAGCTGTGAACACCTGTAGATAGGCCCGAGGGAACTTCCAAATAAAATTGCTTTGAAATATGTTTCTTCTGGGATACTCTCAAGTGATAAATAAACTTGAAATAATTGACTAGGTTATTTTTTTAATGAATAAATTGTATGTCCCCCTGCCCCCTGTGACCTTGCCAAGCTCTCACCCTGATCCTCCATCTCTGCACCAGGGGTCTGTTCTTCTCCTGGGCACATTGCCCCTCGCCAGCCCTGTTTTTGCCAAGGAGGTGATTTCTCATGACGTGTGTCTGTGAGAAGGCAGGGAATTGGGTACCAGTTACCCCTTCGTTTTCAGTGCAGAACTAAAACCACTAAGTCATGTTTGGTTTGCAGGATACCAGATTTTGTTAAGGTAAATGGCTGTGTGAGAAGTAAAAGATCTACCATTATTGTTAGGTAGCATGTTTTTGAAACAGAGCCCTTGAGCCAAATCCTGAAAGAGTCTTAGCATCCACAGCTCCTTGGGGGTCAGTGGTGGGGGAAGGAGGAGGGAGAGTGGCTCTCACCTGCAGGGCAACTTGGTCCACCTGCACCTAGAAGCACCTCCCTGGACAAAGACAATGTCAGGCTGCACAGCCTGACCTCTGCCTTTTGCTTTTGTCCACCACAGAGCACATCCTCCTTGGAGCTTTGTGCGGTGCGTGGGGGCGGTAGGTCAATTCACACTGCAAGCAAGTGTATCATTAGTGCTATCTAGCAATTAGGGTTCAGCCCCATTGCATTGTGTGGGCATTGTAGAAACCCACATGTTGATGAACAAGTGTCCATCACAAATCTTTTCCTTCTTCACATTGCATGGTCCAACACTGCAAGATACCCTCCTCCCTCACCTTGCTTTTCTGCGTAAGAAATGTTCAGCACCTTGTAAGATGAAACCCAGTTTGCTCAGCAAGGTTGACGTCAACTTGGAGGTGCAAATCCTGAGGAACACAGTGCATAAGTCACTGTGGTTTGGGGAGGTCTGGATCTGTAGCCTTCCCAAGGGTGAAATGTCTCAGGAAAATCTCTTGAGTTTCTCTGGTGGTCCCCTGTGGTTGGTCCAGCTCAGCCTCAGGTCCATTGAGGCCTGACCAGGGCTCTGTGCAAAGGACACAGGAGTCCAGCTGCACTTCATCTCTGCAGACCTCCCTGGCTCAACATTCAGCTTCTCCCTGAGTTGGGCCATCTCTGCTTTCTTTCTTTTTTCTGTCTTTTTTAATGGCCTCAGCTGGGCCTTCCCTGTAGTCTTCTGTATTGCTTCTAACTCCTCTGTCTGGGTCATTGAATGTCTAAACTTTGCCATAAATATTGACTTAGGACAAAGTAAACTGTTTTGCAGCAGTCCTTTGGTATGTCTTGATGTTTCTGTACCTCAGATTAGACCTGTTTGTCCTGAAATCCAGAGTTTGGTTCTGAGTCAAACTGGTCTTGCCTTTCACACTAACTTTGGAACATAAATTCATTAACGCATCTCCTGTGTGTATGTTGCTCATAGTTGGGTGTAGTTTATGGCAGGAATTTCTTTGTTTTGGAGGGCTTTTTTTTGTACCTTCAGCATTTTTTTCTTCTGCACTGGGATTCTTCCCATTTCCTGGAACTTCAGGCTGAATGTAAATCAGCACCACTACTGGGCAGAGTGGATGAGTTAGCCCCATTGCCGGGATCTTCATAGGATGATGAAGGCAGCAGTGGGATCTCTTCTGCATTACTCTGGTGGGAGTTAAGCAAAACCTAGGACTTGTGTCATCCTAGAAAGCAACAGAATTCATAGGGGATACTCCAGTTCCACAATCTTCTTGTCCATTTAACCCAGTTCAAAGTTTGTGACTGCCCTGCCCCAGCTTTAGGGAGGTGGGCAGTTGTCCAGCCAAAAGCAATCTTGGCTGACATGGATTTGGATAAGGTTCAAGTGGGAAGATTGTTCACTCAATCTGACATACAAATGCACTTAGGTAAAGACTTCTGTCTGTCTTCCTGCTGAAGGGAGAAGATAGTTTTCCCTCTCTGTATGTGTTGGGAACTCCCATGGTTAATGAAACGAGATTTTTGTAAGATTGGCCTAAAACTTGCCTTTCTTTATTTGTCTAAATCCATGTCTGTTGGGAGCATGCTCGAGAGCTCTTGGTGGGATACAATTCCTGACACAGTAGGCCTTGTAAATCCTCAGCCCTGTTCCTGCAGTTGTAATTACTTTCTCATAGTAGGGGAGTTAGTGTAAAGCCAAGAGAAAGGGATTTAAGCCAGGACTTATGCCTGGTGTCTTGGAAAAGTGAAGAGGATTTTTGGTTTTGTAGCTGATGCTGTGGTGACAAAATTGAAGCATGATTTTAACAGTTGACTCAGTTAATTAAGTTTCTTAGCATGTATTTTCCCACCTTTTATGCTGGGACCTTTTGTGCTAAGACTTTTATGCTAAAGCTGGAGCTGATGAAGTACCAATCTTACTGAACTGTTCTGTAAATTGCCTTTAGGAGTATTTTTGCCTACATGTTATTCTCAGCATAGTATTGATGTTGGTGTGCAATGTGTACTGCTGGAAAGCATATGCCTCAGGCCGGCATTGCATCTAAATAAAAGAACCTTTTTCCTTTTCCATAATTAATGAAGAAACATTTTTACAGCCCTTTTGCTGAAGCCAGGCTTAATGGTGCAGTGTGGATATCAGGGTGGGGCTCTTGGAGCTAGAGGATGCAGTCTGAGATAGAGGATGAGGTTGATCCTTGTTGGCTGTGGCCACACAGCCTGTAGATTTGTAGAGCAAAGCAGAGAAAATCTGATGTCTGCACAACACATCTTACAGACAAGGTTGTCCTGGAGTAGTTGTTCCTTAGGCTGAGTAGCCATCAGCTTGGGATGTGTTACATACACCCCTGCAACATCCTCAGGTTTAAAATCATCCCACTAGTACAGGGTTCATGCATTTCAGAAGCTCTCTGCAGTGTGAACCAGAGTGTGGTAAATGGAGCAACTGGGACATTCACTTTTAAAGTACTCTCTTGCCCGGAACAGGAAAACCCTTCTGAAATCTGAAAGATGGAATTTGCATTTTTAGTTTGCCCACTTGTGTGTGGACTGAGTGACTGTGGAGTGGGGTGGGAGCTGTACTGGAGTATCTCCTCTCTCCCGGGATTGCACAAGGTTTGCAGCGTGACAGAGTTGGAAGCAGAAAATACTTTAGTTTTGTTTATTTGAATTACCCATGGTAAGTGTAGATGAAATGCCAAAGGAGACATTTTGCCCTGTAAAAAGGTGGAAAATGGGAAGTTTCATTTGCTGAAATGTAACAGGCCTGTAGCATTGTACCTGTGCAGTGATGCTGATGTAGGAGGGTATTCTGGTCTGGAAAATGATGGCAGCATCTTTCTTGCAGACCCAAGGAAGAAGATGGAGTGTCAGAAAATTACCAATTTTGGAAACCAGCTTCTTCGTCGGAAAAATGTGGACTGCACTCGAGAAGACAGTCGGCTCTCGCGATGCCTCAACACGTTTGACTTGGTGGCTCTGGGAGTAGGCAGCACTTTGGGTGCAGGTGTCTATGTACTGGCTGGAGCTGTGGCACGGGAAAACGCAGGACCTGCCATCGTTATCTCCTTTTTGATTGCCGCCTTGGCTTCAGTGCTGGCCGGACTCTGCTACGGAGAATTCGGTGCTCGAGTTCCTAAGACGGGATCAGCTTATCTCTACAGCTACGTGACTGTGGGTGAGCTGTGGGCCTTCATCACAGGGTGGAATCTCATCCTCTCCTATGTTATTGGTAAGTATGGTGGGTGTGCTGCCAGACCCCAGCTTTAGTTCAAGGTGGCAGCCTGGTCTGTAAGGTCACCCTTCTTTGGGTGCCTGTGTTACCGTTACAAAATCGATGCTTCACTCATGCACTCACCAAGGATTTCAGGACTCGTCTGCGGGATGCATTTTTGGTGGCTCCTTCCAGTTGGTGAGGTGAGTTGTGTGCTGCTGGCTGAGGGTTTATCCTAATGTGGGCTTATTGCTGCTGGGAATTCTTCTGAATCTCCACCTCATCCCTCTGGCATTCCCTGGCTGCTGCACACTTGCTCACAAAAGGGTGAAAAAGAGTGTCCTCTCTGCTGAGAAAGGAGCTGCTCACAGAAAGATGCTTTTATACAGAGCATCTGTACTCACAGCTGATCAAGGATTAATTCTGGTCCCTTTGAGATCTATTTAAAGTATTTGGAGATAAGAGTTTTTGTCTTGTGAATTGCTGCAGAATTAATCTTAAGATGATCTGCAGGTTCACAGTCTCTGGAAAATATAAACCAAATCCCTTCTAAGCCCTTGACTCCTACCAGGAGAGGCCCTGGATCAAGCTCAGAGCATGCGCTGTGCAACTCAGCTGATGCATTAGAACTAAGCCACACTTTGCTAATTACGGATTCGTGTCTTTTCAAGCACATTCTGGGCAGGCTGCTTGTTATCACGCCTCTAATTAAGGCTGCAACAGACTTGCCAGTTGAGACTGAAAGCTTGCTAGTTAAACTGAAAACCGACTATATGCTAAGTTATTAAAGGGAGTTGGTTTTTTTTAAAATGCATTTTATGGGATCTGTAAGCATTACCTTGGAATTTAGTTTCCATGGGGCTTGGAGGGTAAGATCATATCAAGAACAGCATAGTGGCATAGCAGCTGCCTGTCTGAGATCATGCTGGCTTTCCTCTGTGTGTTACCTGAAATATTTTTCTCCTCTTCTCCTCCTCCTTTAAAAAAAAAAAAGAAAAAAAAAAGAAGATGAAAAGCCAGATTCGATTAAACTCATCTCCTTAAGAAATCAGAGTCCTGTAGCTATTTTGTGAATAACATTCACTGCAACAAGTAAATAAAAATAATTTTTAAAAAAGTAAGCATATAATTTCCTCCAGACTTGTTAAATGGACTCTGCTTAGGCTACACATAGAAAAATTGAACAGACTTCTTGGTAATTTTTCTTCTATTCCAGAAAAGTAATGATAAATCGTCTCCTTCATGCCCTTCATCTAGTTGGTTTTGGGGCCCTTCCTACCATGATACTGGACGACCAAAATGAGTGACATAGCCGTGGTTGCTGTCCCAAAACCTGATTCTGCAAATGCACAATGAAAACTTTTGCCTACTGAATGTTCTACTCCGAGGATCTGGGCTCAGAGTGGTATTTCTGAGATTTTTTTTTTCCCCTCTCATAATGGATTTTGAACAACTGGCTCAGTTTTTATTTCAGAGTCAACTGCTCACTGTATTATCACAAGGCAGAAAATACAGTAAAAAATAAGTAGATACTACCTGTGAATGTGTTTGAATACAACTTTGTTACTTTTGTTTCAGTCCTGTGTCAAGAACGTGTATTTGCAAACTGTCTTCCTCATAATTTGTGAGAAAGGGTGGCTAAGATGGAACACTGGGGGAGGATATGAGGTATAGGAGGTCTCTTTATCTCACCCAGCTTTTCTCTCAGTGCTAATTGCCTCTGTTGTGAGCAAGGACAACTCTCAGCAGCTTCTGGGGTGTGGAGGAGAAAGATGTATTGGGTGCCACTGTAAGGCCCCAATCAACTCGCTCAATGAGACTTTTGAACATGTTTATAATGGTTCCTGTACTCTGGGTTAGACACATGGGAGAAATACCAACCAAATATTTTCAAGAGGTCAAAACAACACGAAAGTTTACTGGCAAACTTTAGAAAAATTAGGAAACTTTGGTAAAAGACTTAGTACAACATCCAATCAATGTAAAACACTTCTCACAGCATTAATTTAGCCCATTCAGCTTAACAAACTTTAAACCTGTTCCATGTTAAGTTACTCAAAATGTTCCAAGAAGAGGGAATTAGGATAAAGAGCGAAAGACAAAAAAGATACAGAAAAGCACACATACCTACCAGCTCCTGGGTTCCAGCTGTGTTCAGATAGCAACTCCAAGAGGAAGGCAGGGTCAAGACATGTGCTGAACTCATGCTCAGCCTTAAAAAACCCTGGGCCTTTGTGGGCCCTCCCCCCAGGTGGGACTTCTGGTCATTTGGCCACTCAGGAGCTGGGTTAGGCACAGTGGAGCCCTGCCCCTGGTGTGCCAATGCAGGGCTGGAATAGAGGCTGCGGGGTGCGGGGACAGGGCACTGCCTCACCAGGGCAAGGCTTGACCTGCTCACTCTCACACACACAGGCATCCCTAAATGTCTCGAGACATCAGTCCTTTCAGTCTCTGACAGGCACATGCTGCACTTCAGAGCCAGGGCTTGAGAGGGGCAGAAAGCCAATTTTTTCCTTAATCTTGCTGAGAAAATGCCAAGGAGTGCATTGAAAATGAGCTTGCACCTCTAAGGGGCTTGACCAGCTTGGTGTTTTCATGCTGTGATTCTCAGACATCTGCTCAGGAAGTATTATGAGGGTGGAAAAAGAAATCCTGGGGTCCCAGGATGGGTGGCCAGTAGCTTTTAGTTAATTGAAGTGACTTGACTTGGGGGAAGTCTTGGAGGTGGGTGATGAGAAAAAAATGGGTGAGCAACTGATCAGTTGTGGTTTAGAGAGAAGGAGGAAGGTGTCTAGGACCAGGATCCAATGTGAACTTTCTTCTGGGATGGTGTGGGTTTGGGGAACTCTGCCAGATTGTGGGATACATTTCAGGAGCTGGAAACTGGTGGGAGCTGGTAGTATGATGAGTAACAGCATCTCTGGTAAGTAGCTGCTGCTGGGGTTTCCTGGCACTTGGTGACCTCCTTGCCTGTGCCTGTTCCTGCAGCGAGCCCAGCACCTGAGCTCTGCGGTTCTCCTGAGAGCTGTGTGCTATGGGCAGGAGCCACATCCAATCTGGTGAGGCTGTGCTGACCCAGAACTAGTAAATCCTCCTGCGTACAAGCTGAATGCCTTTGCACTGTGCTCTCTAATAACAGCAAGATATTATCCAGGTGTCTGCGTTGTTGA
The DNA here is from genome assembly GCA_013397775.1 of Eulacestoma nigropectus. Classification (NCBI taxonomy): domain Eukaryota; kingdom Metazoa; phylum Chordata; class Aves; order Passeriformes; genus Eulacestoma; species Eulacestoma nigropectus. Next base: position 331,734 of record VZTE01002530.1, read on the forward strand.
AAGAATGTCAGATTTCCCCTGCTCCCTCAAGCCTGTTGGTTACAGTGAGTTCTGGATAAATGGCTGATAGTTACGTGGAACTGGCATCCAAGCAGCTGGCATCTAATGTAACACATGCAGGAGCTGGGTGTTCCCGTCCTAGAACATGAAATATTAGAGCTAGGACAAAAAAATAGCACTAAAATAGTCTTTTTCCTCAAATCGTGCCAAAGCTAAGCTGAAAATTTATAATGTGGTATACAATAACTTTTGCAATTTCTCAAGATTAAATTGATGGCAGTGATGTCCAAACTCTTTCAAGGTGTTCACACTGTGCAGTCTTCTGTCTCGGTGAACAGAAGAGTCTCCCAACAAGTCTGTTCTGCAGCTTAATTTTTTGCTGTTGCAAAGCTGGATTGGGCAGGTGAGTGTTCCCAGCTGTGCTGCAGGTGCTGCCCACCAGTGCTGCAGAGGATGTGGCTGTAGGTGAGCACAGACATTGTTTGACAGGATTGCAGGTACTGGAGTTGGGACCTGAACACCCACTCACAGGTGAGTGTGGCAGGACAGACTGTTCTGGGTGGAAAGGGGCCCCTGATGGCAGCCTCTGAGGAACTGCTCTGCAAGCCAAAACCAAGCCAAGCTCTTTTTTTAACTAGGTAATTATGTACAGTAGTAATTATAACATGCAATTAGGTGCTGTTATGTATAGTGTATGTACCGTATGAGACATTGGGAGTGTAACAGTAGCCACTTTAACACAGGAGAGAGAGAAGTTGGCTTTTACCCAAACCTACTTATTTTACAAAATACTGTCACTGTCTGGTGGTAGCTCTTCGTTGTTACTATTTCGGTTCTCCAAAATGACTTTTATGGCCCAGACACTGTCCCCAACTTGCTTGTCCTGAGACCCCAGGTTCAGTCCTCACCCCAGAAAGCTGTGTGTAGTTGGATGCACTCGAAGCGCAGCAAACGGCAGCCCCAGAGAGCGAAATCTGAGCACTTGCTGCGGGCAGGAGCTGTGCCACTTGCTGTGGTCATCACCAGCATTCTGCAATAGGCTGACTTACGCTCAGATAACATGTAAGTTGTAATCTGGGTCTTTTTCCTGCTTGGTTGCTCTAGCACTGGAGGTCAGAGCAGACCTGAGTGTTGCCAGAGTGCAGAGCTGGGCAAGTGCTCTGGTCCAGGCTCTGGTGCTCCAGCATCGCACTGCTGGAGGGCAGCTGGATTCTGTAAGGTCTCTCTGCCTGGGCTGCAGCCACCTAACTGGAGCTGCCAGGGCCTTCTGCCAGCATTCCATTTAGACCTCTCTGGTAACAGAAATAACCAGGTTTGGGAGAAGGTCAGGCTCTTGGGGGTGTAAGGAAAAGGTCAGTCAGGGCAGTATCGAAGGCAAAGTTGAGGTTTGCTAAGAAGCCAGACTAAAAGGATTTTTCTCATCTTGTCAGCTCAGCATAAGTCTGAGGCCCACCTCCTGTGTGTGCCACCATCAGAGCAGATGCCAAGCATGAACACAGGCTGTGGGCTGGGTATGGAGAGGAAAGGCTACTCCCCACACCTGGGAGCACATGCAAGGTTGCTTTGAGGCCCTCCATACTGAAAAACCTTACAAGGTTCCCCCTGGTTTGGAACATGTGCCAGCCGCAAAGGGTGATCTTTGTCCTTTCTCTCCTGTGGCAGGAACCTCGAGTGTGGCCAGAGCTTGGAGCGCAACATTTGATGAAATCATAGGGCAGCACATTGAAAAATTTTGTAAAAAATACATGACGATGGATGCTCCTGGAGTGCTAGCAAAATACCCAGACATCTTTGCCGTGGTGATAATTGTCATCCTAACAGGTGAGGCACTGGAGGGATTTGTGGGTCTTGCACCTCCTTCTGTAATCCCATTGTTTTCTTTTGGAATGAGCATGAAGTCCTGATTTATTTTGGACAACACATTAAAGACTCTTTCTTTGCTGCAAGTGTTGGATTGACCTATATAGCTGCTGTGGAGTTAGCACAGGGCATAGCCTGTTTACAAGGTTTTTAATTAGAGGGGACCACTCCTGATATTTTTTGAGCCACTTTTAAAACCTTCAATCAAATTTTATGTAAGGAGGAAAAGAAAAGATGACTTGTTATCCTCAATCAGGTACAGAAGTTTAATCCTTCCCTCCACAAATCCTATTACACAAGAATTTAATGCAGTTGCTCTATCAACCTTATTCCTTCTTTGATAATCTGCCAGTTTTTGATGCCTTGAGCCAGGAAAGTGAGGGGAAAAAAGAGAGAGGACTTGGTTACAGTCTCATGTACTACTGTTTTGTTTTTTTTAAAAAAAATATATATGGGCTTCAATTTGCAGAAGTGAATACAAGACTTCAGAGAAATAAATGTGTCATGGACAGTCAGTGCCTCTTTTTTTTTTTTTTCCTAAAAATGTGCCAAGGCTTTGATCATAAATAGGAAAAGTTCTGACAACTTGCAAGATCAAAATGCTTCAGAATGTTTACCTCTGCTCCAGCTGGTTCTTGCAAAGCATTACCAGGTTTAGGCAAATTTTAAAAATTATGCTTCTGTACTCCTCTGTGGTTTCCAGCATGCAGAAGCTGCAGTGTCACACTAGCAAGGTTATCCTGACATTTCCCACTCTGATCGGAATGGCCTTCTCATGGTGTGAGCTGTGCTCATGGGGACAGGCCTCATAAGCAAGGGATGCTTTGGCATTTGGGTTTGCATTTGGATCTAGGATTACATCGAGGGCTGATGAAGCCAATAGCAGCCCTCTGTTTTCAGGATTACATCTGAATGGGAAAGATGATTTTCCTCTTTGTTCTTCTGTTTGTAATATGAATTACTCTCATTTCAAATCAGAATCTGGTCTTTCACCTCAGATACAATTTACAAAATTTAGAACTCCTAACTTAAGCACTGCTGAGGTATAAAATTATAAAGGTTACTGTATAATAAGTATATAAGGCTTAATGCTCCTGCATGAAGCAAATTCCATGGATTTTAATAAAAAAGGCAAAACATTCTTTTCTAAAAAAAGCTGCTGAATGAGCAGCTTTAGTCCCAAATACAATCACCACAAGTTTATTTCTGCTTTCACTGTCTTGAGCTTCAGATTTCCACATGGTACCTTACAAGTTTTGATGGGCTGGTATGCAGTCTTATCAAACACTCCTGATATGGCTGTCTCAGCTTATTTCCTATTTTAAAAGAAGGAAAGGTGAGTACACAGAATGCTTCTCTCTCCTTGAAGTCCCTTAGAGTAGCAGTAAAAGAACACTGTGTTGTGCTTCTCTTCTCCTTCAGGCCCATATGAAGTTTTTTTACTTCTCCTTCAGCCTTAGATTTGGGTTAAAGGTTTCCGTTCTTAAAAATCAGATACCTGAAGAGGAAGTTAAGAGAGCTTGTCAACCTGAGAAACCAAGCTATGCCTCAATGAGATTCTGTTTGCCAAGGCCTGTAGCCATGCTCTTCTTCATATAAATGATCTTAAGACCAGGCTGAAATCTTGCTCTCACTGAACTCACTTGCAAAGCTCTTGCTGATTTGGGTGGGAGCAGGATTCCCAAGATGCCACTTTCTTCTTTGTCTTCAGCACTAAAAGTAGCTATTAGAAGTAGAATCCTCCTGGATTTGGTCCTTGCTCATACTTCCCTGTTTCTAAGGAAAGTTGAGTGTTGTTCATAACTTCTGCATTTGGCCAAGACCTCTAAGACACTGTTCCTTCATGAAAAAACACTTAGTGTGCTTTCTCCAGGTCTCTGTATGGCATTGGAGGCTGTGGGAGTAGTTTAGGTGCGTTAGCAAAGCACTTTACCAGGGACATGGTCCACATGAGCGTGCTGGGTGGGAAGGTGTGTCACATTCCTGTGAGACATTCCGCAGCAGTAATGTCTCAGCTGGAGTCCTCAGCCTGCTTCTGGGTGAGTTAATCCTGAGCTGCTTGGGTTTGTGAAGAAACAAGGTGTGATAATTTGGGCAGAGCACAGCATGAACACAGTTGAGCTACATCTGCGAGTCCCCAGCGCCTGCTGCTGGTGGTGGAATACCTGACCTATGCCATTTTTTTCCCAGGGCTTTTAGCTTTTGGAGTGAAAGAATCTGCCCTGGTGAACAAAGTGTTCACCTGCATCAATGTGCTTGTGCTTGGATTTGTCGTGATCTCCGGCTTCGTGAAAGGATCTGTTAAAAACTGGAATCTGACTGAACAGGACATTTACAACACCAGCCATAGCATTTTCAAAGACAAGTAGGTTGGATGTTTTCTTTTCATCTCAGAAGCTGGTGCATTTTCAACAGCAAGTTTGAATGGGGGGGTTGTGGGCTGAGTTAGAAAACCAATGAATGGGATGGCTGCCTCCTTTTCCACGTACCTTGGAGGCAAAGCTGTCCTTGGTGCGTGTTTGCTGCAAGCAGGCTGTGCTGATGGTCTGAAAGTGCTAGGAGTTGGCTGTGTCATCATGGGCCCTGCTGCAGGACTGACCATTTCTAGCCTTATGACCAAAGTTGAGAGAAAAGAGTTCTTTAGACAGTGTCCTACTCAAGGCTATACCGGGCTGGCTCTGGTGCCTGTATGAAGCCATGTCCAAGTATAGCTGTGTACTTTCTTTGAATACTTGGGCAATATGCTTGGGGCATTGTTACACCTTTTAGACACCTTGTCCCAAATGCCTCAATAAAATGAAGGCAAGTTGCAGATTATTTTAATGCATTGCAGCAAGCATATCATAAATCTGTATGTAATGACATTTTGCTGTTTGGCCAAAATTCTGTCATCCTCTACAGATCAAAATTAAGGAGCTTACAAGGCTTACCGGTAAGACAAAGCTATGAATTTTTTCTTGAGACTGTACAACACAGAATAAGGGCCTTTAAATATCTCCACATGTATCGGCTCAGTCCTGGCTTGCTACCTAAACCCTTTATGCTGGCCTGCAAGGAAGCACAGTTGGGCAAAATCTGATGAGATTTATAAATGCTGTGTGGGTCAAATTTATCTTGCGTAAAAGCCGCTTCTTGAGCCTCTTTTCAAAATTCAACCTGCTGCAAACAAATTGGTTCTATAGGACAGGTCCCCTCTCCTTCCCTGCTTCTTTTCCCATGCAAGGAGCAATTAGTGCAAGAGTTTCAAAGTATAGTGGCAGCCCTTTGACCTGTAGGATTTAATATTTTTGTAAAATCTGTCTGGGGTTTATTTTATCATTATTTCCAGAGTAATCCACATTTGGGTTGTGCTATTTCTATAGGCCAGTTTTCATCTAAGTCTCAGCAGAGCTTTAGTGAGAGAGTTCAGATGCTTTTATGTGAGAAGACTTGCAGATTTGGGATTTACTTTAGTTTAACTGCCTTAATTCATCTTTACAAAGGCTTTTCACTGAAAAAGTGACCTAAGGCACTCGAACTGAAGGGTGTGCTTGTTGTATGTCACTCAACACAAGGCACATGGATATGGGGTCCCAATCCAGAGTGCACTGACATCAGCCTGGGTTTGTCTGCTGACTTAAATGAGCTGTGGATAAGGCTCAGCAAAGCATTTGGTATGTCAGGGATCCAGGCTCCACTTCTCTCACGGTTGCAAGCATGGTTTGAGTATGAGCTTGGCATAAGGAATTTGGAAGTTGAGAATGGAAGATGGGGTGGATTTTAAACAATCATGGCACCCTGCATTCCTCTCTTATGTCTACTCACCTACACTTTATCTGAGTCCATCTGAAGTAAAAAGTGGATGGCTTACGTGTTTCTCAGTCTTCAGCTTTTCCAAAAGCTTCTGTTTAAATGAATATGTGTATCTACACACATGCAGTAATGTTAGGAGAGGATTTTTAATATTCATCCTATTTTCTCCTTGTCTTAGCCAAGACATTTTTATCCACCCCACAAAACAGGTGATGGGAACAAACCATGAACCATTTTTATTCCGTGCATTCCCCAGGCTGTTACAGGCCAGTCCAAAGTTCAGCGGTGGGTAGGGCTTAGCATTTTGCCTGGTATTTGTATGCTAGCATATGAAAGGGACAGCCTGCTCCTTCAAACTTTGGCTTTGGATTTTGTTATGAGCTATGTGAATAGCTTTGTGACTCCCAGCTAGGCAGGATCACTTCTAACCCAGTGCCATGCCTTTCAGTCAAACACAGGAAGAAAAGCTCTACGGTGTTGGAGGGTTTATGCCCTATGGATGGAAAGGAGTCCTCTCAGGGGCAGCCACGTGTTTTTATGCTTTTGTGGGATTTGACTGTATTGCTACTACAGGTAAGAGGGAAGATGTCGTCATTCTGGTTATGAAGCTGGCTGCTGGTAGATTGACTTTCAGTAATGTTGCAGAGCACAGATAATAGGGAATTCACGACACCGCATTTGTCGTCCCTCTGAACTTCAGCTCAAAATAGGCTTTTGGCTCAGCTGCTCCTTTCGTAGTGAAAGTGCTGAACTTGTTCAAGTCCCTGAGTGCCCAGGTGCTGACTTAGAGCTGCTGTGGCACACAGATAGACCGTATAACCCACGAGCTTCCTCCCTTCTTCTTTGCCTGCAGGGCCAAGCTTGTGGGTGGTCAGATATGACACTAACCAGGTCAGACTCCACAGAAAACACGTCCAGGTTTGCCAGCTAGGCAAACAGGGAAGGCCCAGGTTCAGATGCCTGGTATGAGTTTGAGCCTCTAACTCCAGATGGTACTTTAATCAACAGGTTATTCTGGAACAGAGTTCTTCAATGCCTTCAGCTGAAGAAGCTCTGATGGCTTGGAGTATTTTAAAGATCCAGAGAAAGAGGAAGCCTCTAGGGAGTAATCTGCACCCTAAAGCTGTGCCTCAGAATCAGGAGGAGTTTTTACCTCTAAAGGTTAAGAGGTCTCATTTTGAGAGAGAAGCCATCAGCATAGTCATATTTCTTGTGGCTAAGAAGAATTCTAATTCCCTGAAGAAAGGATTATCCCTAATTTCACATTTGGCAAGAACAGCTCGAGCAGAGGGAGAAGGAAATCATCACAGAGAGATAAAGGATTACTACATCTTGTTACAAGCAAGCAGTTTGAGAAGTGCTCAATTACTCCAGCCAGCCCTGGAGCCTCTCCTTGTAGGAGAAACATTCATCTACTTTGACTTGTAGGTGTATGGATCTGTGTTTATCAGTTCATCCTGCTGAAATGCTGTACTTCTGGAGCTCTTTCAGAGCAGTTTTGTAGGACTAGGAATACGCAAATCTGTTTTGTACTTGATCAGTGCCTGAATTTTGAGGAATTTTGGTTTTTTACACACATTTTTTTCCTACTTGGTACTCTGCCTTTCTCTGGAACTGGGCACCTATGGTGCCATGATCATGGTGTATTAGTTCTGGTGGAGATGCTACTAAAATGGGCATCCAAGGATTTTCCCTACAACTGCACAATAATTTCTTGTTCTGTCATCTGTGATCATTGAACTCTTCTTGGGTGTGCACCATCAGTAGGATAGAAGAAGTATAGAAGGATGATCTATTTTGGGGAAAAGACTATTTTTAATCCAGATTGTTTCTGTGCCTGAGTTTACAAGGCTTCCACGAATGTGTGTCGGAAGAAGTGACAGGAACAGCAGAAATGGGAGCAAACAGGCTGTGGCATTCCAAGTGGATGGAGCAGGCCATCAGCAGCATTATGGTCAAAGAGCACCTCTGTGCCCACGAAACCTTTGAAAACCCCAGCCAGCATTCCTGCCCTAGGTTGGGATAAAGTTCTTGCTTGTCATTTAGTTGATACTTAAATTCCTTTCTTCTAGGCGAGGAGGTAAAAAACCCTCAGAAGGCCATTCCTATTGGCATTGTGGCATCTCTGCTCATCTGCTTTGTGGCGTATTTTGGCGTGTCAGCTGCCCTGACGCTCATGATGCCTTACTACCAGCTGGATACCAATAGCCCTTTACCCAATGCCTTTAAATATGTGGGTTGGGATGGAGCCAATTATGCAGTGGCTGTCGGTTCCTTGTGTGCACTTTCTACGAGGTAAGACACTGCTCTTCATTTTTGCATCTCTCAAGGCAAACATGTATCTCCACCTCCTTTGAGAAATGGAGCAGAGACCAGGGATGAAATTCGGAGCTACTGACTTCAAAAGGACCAGGGTTTCACGCTGTGATAGATACCAGAGAAGCAGGTGACCCGTATCACTTCAGAAATTCCCATCTTAGCAGAACACCCAGCAGGTGCATCTCAGGAATGTAAATCTGGATTAAGTGACTAAGTCATGGAGGCAACTATGCAATGCAAGCACGGTTTGGGTGCAAGACATCCTGGCCTGCTGGGTGGAGAGCAGACTCGTGTCAGGTAGTGCAGGGTGCATCTTGAGGAGCGCATGGGGCTTACCATATCCAGGGCCATCTGTCTCCAGGTTACCTGCAGGACAGCCATCTGGATGGGAGGCAGGGCAGGCTGGAGGCAGAACGTGTCACCTCCTGAACTCAGAAGGCCTATTTCAGATCAACTTAGACATGCTCAATTAGGTGAGCAACTTGCAGAGGCTCATAGGAGTTACAGCTCTTCTACCTGAAAGTCAGGCTGGTTTTATGGCCCATGGCTAAGTTTAGCTATCCAAAATCGTAGAGCTGCACGTCAGTTACCAGCTATCAGTAACATGGGTGTTCAGAGGGAGCCCTTGAAGGAGAAGCTGAAGTGAACGAAAGCCACCTGTTCTATAGTTACACTGCCATAAACTTGCTTTCATTTGTGTGCCTGTGCTCAGCAGGAGGTGATGTAAGTAGATTATTTCTCCTTTCTGTGTCTGTAGTCTCCTTGGCTCCATGTTTCCAATGCCTCGAATAATTTATGCTATGGCAGAAGATGGACTTCTCTTTAAATTTTTGGCTAAAGTCAACGAGAAGAGAAAAACTCCCTTAATTGCAACAGTGACATCAGGAGCTACTGCAGGTAGGATCCAAAGACTTGCACAAATCTGTGGAAAGGAGACATATGCTCATCTTCAGGGCAGATAAGTCTGTCTGACTGTAGCCCACTTACTAATTGGATATATTGTAGAACACAAGATCCTCGAGGGTGTCCTGGATTTCCAGGGCATGCCCTGGAGAGGCTGGGTGAACATGAGTAGCTCGCTGTGTGTCTGTCCCTCTTTCTCAGAGCTCATTGCTGCCGTCCTGTCTCATGCCAGGAACTGCCTTTATCTGCTCAGCCAGCCTTAAAAGTAATTAACTCCCTGCAAGGTGGCAGTCAGTGGTGCCCCAGCATCCTTGTGGCTGTTGGCCTGGCTTGGCTGAAGACACCGCATCGCCTGTGGGTAGCAGCTTTGCAGAAGATGCCAGAGCAGCCAGGGACAGGTAGATGGCCCCTGTGGCACTGGCATTTGTTAATCAGTTAGTCACAGCTGGCAGCCATCCTGTTATCCCCTTCCTTCTCCTGGCCCCCCAGAAGTACAGGAATTAAACCTCCCAGACAGCAAGGATGAGCAGCTTACCCTGTTCTTGCGGCTGCCCCCTTCCTCACGATGCCTGGCAAAGAGGAGAGCCTTGCTGCTCCGTCCTTACCTTCTGCTGCAAATGCAGGATGAGCCATGGGTACAAGAATGTGCCACCTCTGGTGGGGAGTTGCTGCCAGACTGCTGTCCTGGGCTCTGAGCTCCTGTGAAAGGGCTCAGCTCCTGCCACTGGGACTCGCAGAGCCTCCTCACAGCTTCCTTCTCCCGCACCTTCCTCTTCTGGTATTATTGGGTCCAGACCATGGTGGGGTAGGGAAAAGAGCAATATAAAGTAAAAAAAAAAAAAGCTCTGCAATCTCATCCAAGTGGTCCATAGTGCCTATGACCAAAACCCACACAAAGCTGCAGGGACAGCACTTGCCAGCTGAGTTTGAAGGTTGGGCTGGTCGTTGGGCTCCAGGCTGTGCATTAAGGATGGGCTGGGCCAGGCTTAAGAGGTCCCTACACTCTTATATGACTCTTGGTGTCACCTGATGTCTGACTGTGTGTCTTTTATTCACTTACTTTCACTTTCTGAAAGCCCTATACAAAGTCCTGTACAACCAGGGTTACCTGGTGAGGTGTGTAAGCAGGGTAATCTCTAAGGGATGGCAGCCTTTTTCTGGAAACCCCCCTGATGACACCTGCTGCTTCAAGATGCCCTCTTTGATGCTTGGTGCCATTGCATGCACAAGCCTGGTTTCACCCCAGCTAAGCTGAGACACCAGGGCAAGGTGCTGCCCATCTGTTCCTTCTAGCTACTTCCAGGAGATAATTGTGACTGTAGGAGTGCTGCAGCTCCACTGAGGGACTAACAATGAGGTTGTGGCTTAAACCCCTGCTTATTGTTGGTAGTTGAGTGAACATACCCATGTGAGACAAATAGGCTGGAATTTACTGTAGTAAGCGTTTCCTGTTGTTTCAGCTAGTGAGACTGGGACAGCCTGTGGGGGCTTAGGGTATTCATGCACCAAGGCCTGCTTCTCCTTGTCTTGGGACATCTTGAGCTCCCCTGCCAAGTCCTGAGCAAGAGTCACGTGTGTGCTGCATCGTTATTAACGCTTCTGAGATGTGCATGTTCTGCCATATTGCTGATTTTTCTTCTCTCACCTTCCTCTCCTCCTACAGCTGTTATGGCCTTTCTCTTTGACTTGAAAGATCTTGTGGATCTCATGTCCATCGGGACCCTCCTGGCTTACTCCTTGGTAGCAGCCTGTGTGTTGGTACTGAGGTAAGAATGTAGAAGTTTTGTCTCTTCTGTCACACAGAGAGAATTCCGCACAGCAGTCAGATGGACACATCTCCAGCTACAGGCATGGGAAGAGCTTGTTTCTTTAAGCTCATGGGGGATTGTGTTAATTGGATCTACAGGGAAGTCCTCTGAACTTGGTTAACCCTTGTTCCGTGCCAGTCTTGCTGTGGTCAACTCAAAATGCCCCAGGAGACATGCCAAGGGGTAGGGAGGAGAGATGTGTGATCCTGGATGCCTGCCTTGTCACCACTCTTGTCCCCAGTGGAGATACAGTTTCAGGTTGTCCTTCTTTTGAAAGGGGATTTGAGATGAAGTCTTGCAGCAGGAAAAGAACTGAGCATGTGTTTACAGGATCAGTGCCTTAATTGTCTGTCTTTTAGAAGTGCTGAGCTCCCACAGCTTCCCAAACCTAAGCTAAAAATCTCAGGTCTTCAGTGCTTGGCACTTTACAGACAACAGCACTCGACTCATGAAAACTATGCTCTGAAGATCACATTACTGAAAAATACCTTTGTGTGTCGAATGACTTATTCAGAATCAGATGAAGGCTTTCACAGCAACTGCACTGAACTAAGAACAGTCTTGCAGCAGGTGAAGGGCCAGTGCTGTTCTGTAGTACCATTGCTTTGTGTTTGTGCTCTCTGCCCTACCCCTTGAAAATTCTTGCCAATTTACCTTGTCTGTCTCAAGTTTCCTGATTTCCCAGCCTACTCTTTTCCTCAGAGCTAGAAATGGCTTTTTAATTTGTTTTTGCAAGCCGCTGTACCTGTTGCATAACATTTCCCCCATCATGGGTTGCCAGAGCCGACAGCCTGTCTTGTAGTGGCCTGGGCAGCTGATTTGTTTGCCCCTTGACTGCTTAATGATATAGCAGCTGAATTGTTTCCAAAGCTGTTAAGATCCTGCCACTAGTTTCTTGCTGTGGCTGGACCCAAGGACTTTACTGCATTTCACAATTCTCAGTGTTTAACAAATGTGTCATTGTGAACACATCCCCATAGGAACAGTTTTAAGGTGACTTTCAAAGTGGCCCAGTCCTTTAGTCAGACTTGTGGCTGAGTCACTGACAAAACCTTCTGTGATAGAGAGCTGAGGCTGGAAGAGAGATTTTTATTTATGGATCCAAATGGTTGTGTGTCACAAGCCCTGTTGAATGTGCTGTCCACACATGCACCAACTGTTCTCGCTTCACCTCTTCCTTTCCTATGTGGCAGCAGACAAGCTAGCAGAAGAGCCTGGGATGGAGGAGTAGGGGCACCAGGAATGTCGCTGCAGGGTGCGATAGCTGCAGAGCTGTTGGCTCAGCCACCTCCATGCCAAAATGCAGGAGCTGAACTGGCACAGATGACACAATGGCCTGGTTATGACCATCTGTTTGTCCCTCTGCTGTTTCCTTCTCCTGTCACCCGGTCATGTCTTGGTGACATGGATGACAGGGTTCATGAAAGGGAGCACTGTCCACTTTAAAACACTTACGTTACAGCCAAACTGTAGGTGATAAGAGCTGGCCATATTTGCTTACATCATTATGACATCATCCCTCAAATTTCCCCTTGAAACAGAAGGGTATAGACATGATGTGGGCCTGTTCTGGTGCTGTAGAGGTCTGGTGTGCAGCCATGACTATCTGTGGGGCTTTTAAATGAGTGGTACCCACATTAAAAAGCCCAACTAACAGGCTCTTTGTGTCATTTCCTTTCCCTAGGTACCAGCCAGAGCAGCCTAATTTGGCATACCAGATGGCTAGGTCGACAGAGGAGACAGAAAACAATGAGTCTGTGAGCACCAGTGAGTCACAGGCTGGGTTTCTGCCAGAGGAAGAGGAGAAGTTTTCCCTCAAAGCCATACTGTGTTCCACAGACTCAGATCCTTCCAAATTCTCTGGTTCGGTGGTGAACGTCTCAACCTTCCTCATTGGTAAGTGCTGGGAAGTGTATCGCTGGGGCAATGAGTCAGCTGGTAGAGCTTTGTACTCACCATGGTGGGAAAACTCACCTCCTTGATGTGATTTTGATGGGCTCTCGTAATGGCCAAAATAACTGAAGATCTACAGATTAAATTTCTGACTTGAAATCCACAGATGTGGTGTGTGGGGGTGTAGAGTGGGAAAGGCATATCTGTTATGGTTAGGGTTTTTGTGAGTTGCTGTTTTGTTTACTGAGCTTTCAGATTCTGCTTTGCCTGCTTATGATTTCTTCTTAGGTTTTCCCTGTATCTAAAAAATAATAAATCAGTAACCTTTGGTGTCTGTTCACAGGTTTCCTTATTGTGGGTATCTGTATCCTGACTTCCCTTGAGCCAAACATTCTGATAAACACTGTACAGATTATTGCCGCCATCCTTGTTGTCACTATCATCTTCATTATACGGAAACAGCCTGAAAGCAAAACCAAACTCTCCTTTAAGGTGAATGTCCTGGGACATGTAGCTAGAAAAGAGATGTTTGGGAGGTGGTTGGAGGAGAAGTGTGTGTTGGCCTGTATCAGAAGGGGGGCACTGACCAAATGGACATGCATAGAATACAGGCGTGATGTGAACTTTTCTGTCCAGGAGAAGCTGAAAGGGCAGAACCTACCGCAGGGGTATGGCTGGAAGGGAAGGGCAGGACCCTGGTTTTGAAAGCAGATGGTTATAGGATAGGGAAGAGACAGAGACCGGAGGAAAGGGGATGGTTGTGGAGGGCCACATCAAATCATGGAGTAACCCAAGAAGTAAACTTGTCTGTGAAGATCCAAGGCTCTAAGAAAGTTCACTTTCACGTCTTCCTTAGTCCCCATGGAGGCTAAGGGATGACCATTCTCTCTTAAACAGCCTTAAGTATGAGGAACTCTATTGTTTTCCTCTTTAAGCACACCATCCTTTCTATATTAAACAAACGCTGGGATGGGTTTTTTCCCCCAGTATAATCCTACAAGTCATGCTTTATCATATTGATTTCAGGTAGTTCCCCAATTTATTAAATTAATTTTGGATTATAATTCCATCCTCTAAACTGCTTTCATTTCAATTGCTCTTCAGTTAAAGTTTTTCAGTAAATTCACAGATTTTAATAACTTAATACAACCAGAGTTTTCCAAGGTAGTGTTTACAACTCATTTTGGAGTTATGGTCCCAAAGGTGGAAACAGAAATGTCCAGGAGCAGAAAACTTAGGAACTCTCATCTAGACCTTATTTTCTGAACTTGCTTCTGAGGAGGTCTGTTCACCTTTCACTCAGGATATTTTACCTCCTTTTTTTCTCCTCAGCCACTACCCTATCCGAGAAAAAAGAAAATTATATCTGTCACAGCTAAATCTGTAATCAGAGAATCATAGAATCATTTAGGTTGGAAAAGATCTTTAAGATCATCAAGTCCAAGCATTAACCCAGCACTGACTGCCAAGTCCACCACTAAGCCATGTCCCTCAGTGCCACATCTACATGGCTTTTAAACACCTCCAGGGATGATTACTACACCATTTCCCTGGGTAGCCTGTTCCAATGCTTGACAACCTTGTTTCTTAGCTCTTTGCTGTTTTTTAGTCATTTACAATCTGACTGTGATTTTCTCCGAAATCACTCTGGAAATCCAGTACTGACTTTTCTGTTTCCCAGTTGTTTTCCCGTATTTTTTTAATAGGGAATTTTTCTCCCTACTCCAGTCTTTAGAGACTTTACCAGTCTACCAAGAGCTCTCAGAGTTGCTTATTTAATAGTTCAGTGATCACTTCTGAAATCTCTGGGTACATAACTCACCCACCTAGCGAAATTTTATTTGTCTCTACTGACTTGACAAAGCCAAATTTAGAAAAATATTCTTCTTTTCTTTTCTAATTTATGTGCCTATCCCCTTTCTCTATTGATGTGAGCAGCTACTTGGCATAATTTTTTTTTTTGCAAAGCTTAAATCAAGAAAAGCCCACAATTCAGCCTGTTTGTTTTTGTAAATCTCCTTTTCCCTTAGGAGTGAAGTTCGCTTTCCACTTAGTTCCACCATATTCAGAGACCTTTCTATTGTTACAATTTGCCTTGTTTGATTTTATCTTTGCATACCAGTGCTGTATTTTATATTCTTATTTTTGCAGTTTGGCTTTACTGTCTCATTCTTCTTTGACTCTCAGACCACTAAGGCATTCTTGGTACAGCTGTAGTCATTTCTTGCGGTATTTGCTGGTTTTCTTTGCTTTGGGATAATTTGGTCTCTATTGCTTCATTGCCTTGGTACCTGCTGGATGAAGTTCCTCAGGTCCCTCCTCTGACATTCCCCTTACCTTCTTCTCTTGGTGTTCAATAGGTGCCTATGATGATACAGTCCTTGGTTTTTACTTTTCTTTCCTTTGCCCCACAAGTATTTAGTATTGCCACTAAAATTTGCCTCTTGTCTCCTTCTAGACCACAAAACAAGCTTTTAAAACAGGTGAACAGCATCGTTCACATCCCCCTGCTATGGTGGACTGATGTCCTTCTTTTGGGTTTAACCTTGTCTTTTCTCAGATCTGGCAGCTGAAGAGTTGGTAACAGCCATCACTACCCATTTGCAAGGGATGTGCTGTTCTTTCTTGCCTGTTAATTGTGCCTGTGGATGTAACATACCTCTTGTTCTTTTTCAGGTACCTTTTTTGCCCTTTCTTCCTGTTGGGAGTATTTTTGTGAATATTTACCTCATGATGCAGCTAGACGCAGGAACATGGATCCGGTTTGCAATCTGGATGCTCCTAGGTGAGTTAGAGTGAGAAATGCTATGTTCAAAGTTACTAGATTTTGTTAACCATAAATTTATTGTAGCATTCCAGGGAGGGATTCTGCACTCTGGTCATTCTTGGGCAACTCTGGTGACTTGACTGAAGCCATTTAGGCAGTGTGTAACAAGCTTTGTTTCAAATTCAAGGGTTTTGAGCCTTTGCGCAGACAAAACAACAACCCATGAACCATCTTATGGGTCTTGTTGCCAACAAGAAACCACAGAATATTTCTTACTGGCTGGCCTTGAGCTTCTGTCCAGGTGGTGGGGCTTGTGCTTCTGGAGCTGAAGAAGCTGAGCTGCATCCCAAAATGCTACCACCAGCCATGTAGATAAGGCTGAATTGCCTGAAGTGCTCAAATCAGGATCCCATTTGGGGCTGGGATAAATTGACTTTTAAAGGCTGGTGCCTGTGTTAACAGCTTTTTTCCCCTAAGTAAGGCTGTCTGCTAGAAGCTGACCATGAGGATGGCTGGGCTTACACTTGGTGTAAGCAGGGGTTTCTGTTTCCTTACAGAGCTAACGGTGCCTTCTCCCTTGGCTTCCACAGGCTTTATCATCTACTTTACCTATGGAATATGGCACAGTGTGGAAGCCAGCTACGCAGCTTCAGCAGAAGCAGAGAGAAACACAGACACTGGCTCAGACAGCTGTAAATGACTGTGTTTGGCTTACGGGCGACTGAAGAATGGCTGCAGTGAAAGAAACTTTGTGGTGGGGATCCTGAACCAGATTACACCTGTAATCAGTAATGCAGGAATAAGGAAGCAGAATGTAAGCCTCCCCAGCTCTGTTACTGCAGCTTGCAGTTTGTTTAGCAGCACAGTTAAAAGGGACCACAAGATGAAAAGACACACCTCTGGCATACTCGCAGCAGCACCGGCAGCTCATCTGGGGTGCTTCCCTCTCTCCCTCTCTGGTTTTGGTTTTTTTCCCCGTTGTGTAGCAAGAGAACTGCTTCTGTGTGCAAATGCTGCTATGAAACCAGGCCTCACAAATGTCCTTCTTTCAGTAGCCCCGGGAATTACCTCCCCACAGATATTCTACCTGATTATACATGGAGCAGTTTGCAGTGCTACTGTCAGGCATAGACCAGATCCATCCTTCACCCTATGTGAGCTGTACCCTCTGTGTATGCACAAAAAAAAAAAGGCTCTCACCAAACACTAGATTTCACCAGGTTAAGAAAGCACCTGCAAGTTTTGCATTTTTTAAAGTATCAGGTCTTACATTTTTTATTTAACTGTTTTTTGTAGCTGTGTGCTCACATGCTTTGCAGCACATTGCTGCTGTGAAATGTTGGGCAGATTCGTGGCTGCTGATTGTCAGGTGAGTGATCGCTCGCCAGCACACAGGTGATGCCAGCAGCTGTTTCTCCCGACTGTACACTCCATAGAGAAAATGCCAGCTTTAGTCAGGAAACTTTGTGGTGCGAGTACTGCAAAGGCTTGAAAACAACAGGTGTCTCCAAAGAGCCGTCCTACCTCTCTGCCTTGGAAATCACCAGCAGTGTGGCTGTAGTGGTGGGGTGGCCATCAGAACTGAGCCAGCTCTGACAGCAAGTGGAGCCCTATTTTCCTCCCCCCACATCAGTTTTGTGTGCTGGGTACCTGGCCTTAGCAAAGGATTTGGCTGTGATACTTTGGTTGGCATTGGTGGGTGGAGCACATTCCTGCCCTGGGAGGGGAAGCACAGGAGGATCCTCAAAGGCATGAAGTTCGTATGTGAGCAGTGCCTGGTGTCTGCCCCCTGCCCAGGGGAGGCTGTGGGGGTGTGCAGGGGCTTCTCAGTCCCGGCAGAGCATGCAGCCCAGAAAACACTGCTAAGCTCTAGGGTCTGACTTGCTGAGGGGAGCTTTCCCTTTGGGGCTGGAGATTGTCTCCAGAGCCTGCTTGTAGTGAAAGGCAGGAAATTTGGAGTTGAGACCAGGGTCTGTGTTTGGTTGGCAAAGCCTTGGTTTTGGTTGTAAGATGATTTTTTGTTTTAATTCTCTCTAATAGCTTTCCCTAGCCAAATTAATCCACTACCCTAAAAAGTCTTATTAAAGCACCGTGAAGGTGAGCCATGCCCAAGTAATGCCACTGATTTAAATTCACACTTCAGCTTGTACTGAAAAACAAACCATAATTGTAGAATGGTTCAGGATGGAAGGGACCTTTGAAGATGATCTGGTCCAGCTTACCTGACGTGAGCAGGGACGTCTTTCACTAGGTCAGGGTGCTCAAAACCCTGTCCAGCTTGACCTCAAACACTTCTGGGGTAGGAGCATCCCAAATAGATGCTGCAGAAATGCCCCTTCCCGATGTGAGTGGATGCTTTCCTAGGTGTCCTTTTTACTGCTGCCTCTGAACACTGGACAATCTTTAATTTGTCAGCATGGCTCTTGCTGATGAAGCGACAGGCTCTTGTACCTGTCATTAAGTTGGAGAACCAAAGAGACTCCTGCATGATTTGCCCAAGGTCTCACCAGGCATCTGATGCAGCAGAAAGGAGAATCAGACCATCTCATGGATTACATGGCCAGATTGTGGACCATTTCTCACATGTTTCCAAGAGGGACTTTATAGCCTTGCCGCCCACTGAAGGGTTTTAATCTTGGCTTGTTTCTAGTACACTGGGAGGCTTTTCTTGGCAGGGTTGGAATTCGAGGAAGTGGAGGCAATGTGTTCATTGCCTCCCAGGTGCACTTCAGGGTGTATTTTGAGGGCAGCTTCCCCACAAAATGAAGTCGGGGGTCTGCTCCAGTTGCTGGGTCTTGACCATCTGCCAAGCCTTTGCTCCTCGTGCATATACAAAGTCTTACTCAAGCAGGAAGAGATGAATATAGAAATTAAAAGCCACTAAGCTGAAGTCTTATTTTGTTTAAACACAGGCAAGGTCAACACACTCCACAGCCTCCCAAAAGGCACTGAAAATGTGGTGGGAGGGCAAGAAGATAAAAACTCAGACAGGATCAAAGTTTCCTATTGTACTAAAAATATAAGGCTGTTTGTCCCTACCTGGTTACCAGCTTCTGTTCAATGAAAACATGAAGCTTGTGTCTTTGCCACAGCTTCATCTGCACTGAGCACGCCAGGGCCTGATGAAAAATCTTTCAGGAGGATGTTATCAGGCACATGCCCGAGGTGGGGTTTGACCTGGCCCCTTTTTAATCCTTGTGGCAAAGCCTGAGCAGCTCTGTGGCTCTCAGCATGAGGGCAGGGTAAAGGGGACAGGAGAGCTTTCCCTTTGGGGCTGGAGATTGTCTCCAGAGCCTGCTTGTAGTGAAAGGCAGGAAATTTGGAGTTGAGACCAGGGTCTGTGTTTGGTTGGCAAAGCCTTGGTTTTAGGGTGTTGAAACTGAGTGAACTGGAACACTGGGGAGTTCAGGGGTTTGCTTATAGGCCTGAACCAGTACAAAAATGTTCCTGTTGCCACATGCTGCAGCATGACACCTTAATGGAAACATTGCAGACCACAGTCGCTGTTCTGGGAGCCCCAGTCGTATTGGAAGCATCCTAGAAAATGAGTGCATGGAAACTCCTAGCATGGGAGCCAGTGTCAGGTAACCCAGCTGACCCGCCTTGCTGCCAGGAAGCCAGTGACTGTGTAGCTTCAGTCTTTACCTTAATGGGGTAACCCGCTAATGGGGTTTTGCTTTGTTTCCCATTCATCCCAGTTTCTGTGTGCACAGAAAACACGGCAGGACGTGCTGATCTGTATGCGTCAGCCCACAGGTACACTGGCGCACGGATTTATTATCAGGAATATATTACACTTATCTGTACATCATAATTGAAATAATACAAACTCTTCCTGTAATCATTAGCCACATAATAAACAGGACCACAGAACTCCTGCTGCATGGGAAACTGTACAGAGGCTCCTCGGAGTGTCCATGGGACACAACCACCATCAGTGCAGAGACGTAAAATACCTGATTTTGCACTTGATTGTTTTTCCTTTCCTCCCCCCGCCTGCCACCACGATAAGCCTTTGCCGCTGTGCATTGACCGCGTCAACCCGTCTGTGCCGACAGTCCTGGACTTGCCATCCCAGCAGGGCCAAATGGTGCCTTCCCACAACAGAAAGGAGCTTTCTGTGCTCCACGCTTGCTGCCGGCTCTCCTGCCATCCCATGGCTGATACCTGCTCCCAGTGCCCATCTCTGGAACCCCCTGGGAGCAGCTGTAGGCCGGTTTTATTGCTGCTGCACCCTTCTGCATTGAGTTAACATTAACGAAATCAAACAACTTCCTTAAAGACAGAGGTGATAAAACCCTCTCTGCTTAGTGCTGGCCATGTTCCCTTTCCTGCCAAAGGTCATCCTATTTCCAAATGGGAAAGTCCCCACAGTGGCCATGGTCTTCGGGAAGTCTCCAGCCCTGTGAAAGCAAACGCTTCCCCTTCCTTGCCTTTGAACAGGGATGGCCA
This sequence comes from Eulacestoma nigropectus, assembly GCA_013397775.1. Taxonomy (NCBI): domain Eukaryota; kingdom Metazoa; phylum Chordata; class Aves; order Passeriformes; genus Eulacestoma; species Eulacestoma nigropectus. The sequence goes on from VZTE01002530.1 coordinate 351,528, forward strand.
AGGAGAATGGACTAGAGCCACAGCCCCTACCCTGCTGGGAATGCCAAACTCACCTTGCATGGTTGCAGCTCCCTGGCAAGAGCAGGGCTTACCAGCTTGGCCATGCACCCAGGGGTCTTCAGTCCCTGGGAATGGCTGCCCCATCCAGGGGCTGCTCCCTTCCTCCCACTGTCCGAGTGACCTGGGCTTTCCTTTGCACCTACTTTAGCATGCAGAGCCAAAGAAAGACAGGACAGAGGAAAAGTATAAAAAAGGAATAACCTTTTTTGGGGAAAAGAGTCTGTGTTTCTGCGCGACTCTTTCTGGGCTTGCACCAGAAGGAGCCACTCTTCACACTCCCCACAGGTACAGGTTGCTGGGTCCCTCTGGTTAGGCAGAACTTCCTGCAGCTTTGCGAGTGATTGGGCAGGCCCCAGAGGGTGTGCCAAGGAGGAAACCAGTGAAAGGCAGGATTGGGAGGCAAAAATTAGATGAGAAAGGGATTGGCAATGATACCAAATAATGATGGGTCTGGGTTCAGTCCCAATTTTCCCACCATAAAAGCCCCACTCCCAATTCCCTGCTGGAAGCATCTCTTGAATATGACTTTAAACCAACAAAGTGATATGGAAAGCACCAGATATAAAGGGGAAAGATGAATAAATTGTAACAGGTTCAGCCAGCCTGTGCTGGGCCAATAATATGCTTTAGTGCATTTAAAGTTTAGAGTAGCATTGTGGTAACAACTCCAGTTGTATCATCTCAACCATTTTTACAAAGGGTAAAAAGGAGAGTCCTAGAAACTACCAGCAAGCCACTCTGACTAATCTGATGGCCTTCTGCAATGGTGTGACTGTGTTGGTGAATGAGGGATGAGCAACTGATGTCATCTACCTGGACTCTGCAAGGTCTCTGACATAGTCCCACGCAGCATCCTTGTCGCTAAACTGGGGAGATACAGTTTTGATGGATGGAAGCTGGATATGGAATTGTCTGGATGGCTGCATCCAGAACAGCTCAATGTCCAAATGGCAATCAGTACGAAGTGTTGTCCCTCACGGGTCAGTACTGGGACCAGTACTGTGTAATATCTTAAATGACACAGGCAGTGGAATCAGGTGCATCCACAGCAAGTTTGTGGATGACACCAAGGTGAATGGTTCAGTTGGTACACTGGAGGGAAGGGATGCTATCCAGAGGGATCTGGACAGGCTTGAGAGTTGGGTCCATGTGAACATCATGAGGTTCAACAAGACCAAGTGCGAGGTCCTGCATGTAGGTCAGGGCAGCCCTTGGTATGAATACAGGCTTGGAGATGAAGAGATTGAGAACAGCCCTGCTGAGAAGGACTTGGAAATACTGGTGGATGAGAGGCTGGACATGAACCAACAATGGGTACTCACAGCCCAGAAAGCCACGGGCTTCATCCAAAGCAGTGTGGCCAGCAGGACAAGGGACAGGATTCTGCCCTTTTACTCAACTCTTGTGAGACGCAGCCTGGAGTGCTGCATCCAGCTCTGGGGCCCCTGACATAAGAAGGACATGGACATCTTGGAGTGGGTCTAGAGGAGGGCCACAAAGATCTTGGAGGCCTGGAGTACCTCTTTTATAAAGACAGGCTGAGACAGTTGGAGTTGTTCAGCCTGGAGAAGAGAAGGCTCAGGGGAGACCTTTTAGCAGCCTTCCAGAATCTCGAGGGGGCCTATAAGAAAAATGGAGAGAGACTTTTTACCAGGGCCTGTAGTGATAGGTCAAGGGACAACAGTTTTAAAGTGAAAGACAATAGGTTTAGATTGGACAGAAAGAAGAGAATTTTTATGAGAGTGGTAGGATACTGGAACAGGTTGCCCGGAGAAGTTGTGGATACGCCATTCCTGGAAGTGTTCAAGGCCAGGTTGGATGAAGCTCTGAGCAACCTGGTCTAGTGGAAAGTGTCCCTGCCCATGGCAGTGGGGGCTGGACTAGATGGTCTTAGAGTTCCCTTCTAACCCGAATCACCCTATGAGTCTGTGATCTCACAGTATCAGAATTACATTGGTGGGATGAAAGATGACAATGCTGTAGGTATTGCAAAGAGCTGTGCAGTTAGCAAGTATCAAAGTGATTAAAGTTGTACTTGGCAAGAAGGGGCTTTGTGTGCATGTGTGTGCTAGGTATCTATCTTACTTTCAGGTTGTACTTGCTGGACACACTAAAATCTAGCAATGCATTTCAACAGTAGTAGCTGGTGTGGCATGATCTACTCTAACAAGATGCTCAATTTACTCAGTATCACAGTACCATGCAAAAGCTGCTACAAAAATAAATTTCTCTAAAAAGGAGAAAAAAAAAATCATCTTTCTTTTTAACACTGTAGAACAGGCCACAGGTGCTTTGATGGTGCTTGAAGCTCTATCTAAGCTGCAGTCTGTGAATCCTGAGTACTTCCCAGGAAAGCTGAAGCACAGCTTCCACTCGAGCAGGACGGCAGGGCTGTGCAATGCCACCCCTGTGGGTGCAGGGCCTGCCAGTGCCACCACACACCAGGGTGGGAAAGCCACCCTCCCTGCAGCACTCCTGCACCCCAGGAATTTCCCCCAAATACTGTCTCCTGGCTAACTTTGACCCCAGTGCACAGAGCAGGCCTGTATGCAGGCTCTTTGCCCTAAGCTGGGTAGGAAAGCATCCCACAGATCTCTTTGTTTTTTAAATTGTGCTTAGGGATATTTTTATCTTGTTAGCAATGCCCATGAGGGCCCTGCAGACAGTCTCACCCCAACTACTTCTCAGCCTCACCATCCCCTCAGGTGGGAGGTCACCCCAAGCCTGGGTGAACATTTTTCCATCCAGATGGGAAAGTTAAAGGTAGTTTAGCCACTCATTTCCATTAATCTTCAAAGTGCTCTGTAACTTTGGGTAAGCTGTAGCAATGTGAAATAATGCAGATGTGTGGAAGGAAAGAAATTCTGACCTCATTTGCACCTCTGTAGTTGTCTATGCTCTATTTGGCATTTGAGGTGGAAGGAAGCTAGAGCCCTAGGAGGTGCCCAGTATCTCATCTTACTATTGGAAACCTCTCATCCAGCAAAGGTCAAGGATAAACAACTTATTTTCTCCTTCTTGCTTCTGGGACTTGAAATAAAACAAAATGGACAGAAACCTACAGCCAGAGATTTTGATTGCATCCTAACCATGACAAGGTAAAACAAAGTAAGATCTGACTAGGATTTAAAGACACTAAAATTGGAGCATGTTAATCAGTAACCTCTGCCAAATTTGCTAAACCACTCAGTTTTCTCGTCTCTAGCCTATCTCCACTTACAATATCAATGCTAAGAGTTAAAAAGCAATGGATGGTATGCATATCTTTTCTGGTGTTCAATGCAAAGGTGATGGTTTCGAAGGCAGTACTGTCTTAGAATTTCAAATTCGCTGGTGTTCATGTTACATAGAGTACCACTTGGTGGTCACTTGGAAGGCGCTTCTACTTCTGTGTAACTTTCTTCTAGGTTGGGTATAAATATTCCTGGGAGGCTAAACAGAAATGCATTTTGTTTAGATACAAGTCTTAGGCACGAGTTAGAAAACTGCTGACTGTAATGAAAATATATCAGCACTTAGTAGTATCCAATAATATAAAAAATGCAATTCAGAACATCTGCAACTACATATATATGTGTGTGCGTCTATATATAGGTATAAAGGTACAATACGTACATGTATATAAACACAGACACATATACAGAAATATTCACAACTTGAACTATATTTGTAACTAACCTGAAATACTGCAGCGAAAGTTCATTCTGATGAACCATTAATAGAGCATTTCCCAACTTTTGGCTCTAACCATAGTTAAAATGTTCACACATCGAACTAAACCTTTTGCTATCCTAACTTTCTGCTGTTCTAGCTCTTGGCTATCTTTTTTGCTACCCTAATCAACATGTCAGAACCGAGAGTTTCTACATGGGGCCTATATGAGTACCCTTCCTAGTGTAAAGCTATGCAGCTACTGAACATGCTTGCAGCCGTGAACCCTGGGCGCCTGTTGATGGTAGTACTTCCTTGGATGGTAACAATTTGCAGATTGGAAATGCATAAAAGGCAGGGAACCTTTGGCACACAGCTGCCAATTCATCGCCGCAAGGTTCTGACTTTTGCTGGGGAGGAGTTCCCTGATGAGCAGCGATAAAAAGGAGTGGACGGTGCGGGTGGAAGTTTGACGGGGCTCACGGCATCTCCCTCCTGCAGCTTCCAGAGGAGCTCTTCGTTAGTCCTGCTGAGCTTCTTCTTCTCCTCCACTTCTTTCTCAACGTATTCTTGAAGATTTGCATTCTCCTCTGACAATTGCCTGGAGAGAGAAGCAGGACAACATGTAAGGCACTCCAGGGCAAAGATCGTGGCATTCATGCAGCCAGGGCCAGGCAGGACACGGCACCTCCTCCCATGCCATGCCATGCCATGCCATGCCATGCCATGCCATGCCATGCCATGCCATGCCATCTCATCCCATCCCTCTGCCTGTAGGGCTGCAGATGAGCTGCTGAAGCTGGGGCACAGCTGTCCCCAGATCTCTTCACTGCTGGGTGAGAAGGGCATCTCCACAAGTCACAGCTTCCCCACAGTGTCTGACTCTGCCTCCAGATGCACCTGTTGTCTTTGCTCTACACCTCTTTGAGGCATCTCAGCTGTCAAAGTTAAGATGGAGTGAGCCCCAGCCTTTCTCCCTGGCCTTGTGGCACTTGTGGAGTGTCAGAGTAAGCACAAAGGGGGGTGACAGCAGTTGCGTCCATGACTTTTTCAACTCGCTGCTATGGCATGCAAAGGAAAATGAGTATGGCCTTTCCATGCACCTATTTTCAGCTGATGTCCTGATGCAGGACACAGCTCAGCTTCAAGGCCTTCCCTCTACTCTGTAAAAGATCATGAGGCTATGGGTCCTTCTCCATCTCCTTCCTCCTTGGTCCCGAAATAGCCTCTATTCCTGACTGCAGTACTAGGGAAACTTCACCAGTAATGACCAGAGAGGTGTTCTCCCCAGAATGCCCAGTAACTTAATGGTTTTTTGGGAGCTGGGGCATGGAAATCTCCTAGGGGCAGCACAGCCTTAGTGAGTCTGCACTCATCTAACCAGGTGACTGGTTTTGAAACAAATGGAGGAGGGCAGGTAGACTGCAGGACCTGATCAAGACATGTTTTGGGCATGTGCTGACAACACCTATGTCCCAAAGGATGCATGCAGAAGTACCAGGCTTCTGCAGCCCCACTACGCTTGGGCAAGAGCCAGTTCCTGATGGGATCAACCTGCAGCAGCTCTGGGCAGGCACCTAACATGATTACTGGAAATTTAAGATTTTACAGAAATGAACAGGGAGGAACCTAACTTTCCCCTAGGTGTTTTCAGTGTTCAGTGGCAGCTGGGTGTGGCTTTTGGATGCATACAAAAAATTCTGTACAACTGCTTTTCCAGGTGTAGCCTGAAGGCTGTTGCAGATGTCATGGACTGCTCATCTACTCACCAGAAGCCTATCAGAGGGTGGGGTTGGCATTTCTGATTTTGTTTAAAAGACATTTTTTAAGAATTTCTGCTTTTTTAGCCTCAGTTCCTACAGAAATGTAGCTCATGTAATCAAGAATGTGTTTCTTCTCCCAGTCCCTGAAGGTTCTGAACTGTGGAGCAGTGGCTAGCAGAGTCACCTTGATCTCTTGGGTATTGGAAGATATCATTCTTCAGACATCTCCAGTCCAGAGGACCAAAAAAATGCTGGTTAATTTGGAGAGAGGATCTGAAATGCTGGGAGATCAGATTATTTATTCAAGTGCTTGGGGAAATCCCAGCAGGGGCTCTGTGGAGCTCCCGCATCCAGAACTGGGTCATGATCTACCTGCAAGGCTCTTGTCCTTCCCTTTGTACCTGCCCTTGGCTGTAATTGGAATTATCTCTGTGGTGCACCCCTCAGCCCCCCAGTGCCTCTGGGACCCCCTCCTGACGGTGCTGCAGAGACTGGCTTTGCTCTGGCTCCCCTCCCTCCCCTCACTGCTGCTGGGCTGCCACAGCCGCTTGGGCACCCAAACTGCAAGCTGGCAGAAATAGCTCTAATCCAGGGCAGCTCCCTGAGCTCGTTCACGCTGCACTTTGCAGGCAGTGCCAGTACAGCAGAAATTAGCAGTCAGGGTGGTTACTGCTGCCAGGAAAATGCATGCTTTAATATCTCCAACTTTAAAGCCCTGGCTGTCCCTATAGCTGCCCCACAGCTGTCCCCAAAGAGTTACTGTTGAAAATTATTCTCCTCGGAGTTGACTTTCCAGGCTGACCTCGAATTCAGAGTTTCTCCTAAAAGATGTTTTTGAAAGCAGTACCTACCCAGTTGCAGGCAACAACCAAAGTGCTGCAGCTGGATGCCAGCAGGGAGTGGAGGGAGGGTGCTGTTCGCCCAGCCAGAGGCGGGGAGCTGCAATGCAGAGATGCCAAGCACTGAACCAGGCACCCTGGCTGCTGTCAGGTGTGGAGAGAGACTGCCACTTCCAGGCCACAATACATCCAGCCCAAAAGCAGGTGCCTCAAACTGGTCTGGTGAACCAGATCTTAAAAATACCCAGTTTTTCTCCCCCAGCACAGAAATGCTGTAGATACCCACCTCAGACAGAGAGATATGTGCTACAGGTGTATACAATCAGGTGAGAGGAAACATAGTCCTCACCCTGATCTGAATGTTAGTACAAGCAGTGCTGCCTTTTAAGAATATCTACATGCTGGAGACAATTTCAAAAGGCTGAGTCATTAAGAAACGAGGCATGAGAAAGACAAAAACTAAAATCAGAGATGAGACACTGACAGTTTAAAAAATCAGCTAAAAATTACATTTAATTTTGGCCGATGGCAACATTTCTGGATGCAATGACTGCTAGGTAGCTGCAGTGCTGGGACAAGACCAGCTCTAGTTTCTGCCTTGGTACCCCTTCTCCCTGGCTCCAACTGCAGTATCCAGCCTTACAGTATAATACAAACTCTCTGGGACAGGGACTGTCCTACCCTTCTCTTTGCATGTCACCTAACACAAGGAGCCTTGTCACCCTTGTCACGTTGTGACAAGGCTGCAAAAAGGCAGTGCTGATGAAAAAACCTGCCAAAGGTTAATCCTGCCTGGGTGACAATGGCATCATTAGGATGTCTTTCCCAAGATTTTCCCATTTCCCATCCTCATTACCCACTGGCTAACGGGTCTCAGGGCACTGATACTGAGATCAGAACCACTGGCAAGCTTGTTCTCAGCAGTATGTCAGAATCATGGAAATACACAGACAGATACACGGCCTTCCTTATGTTAAAGGAAGCAAACCCCAATATAAAAATATTTCTTTCATAAAATAAGCAGAGCAGAACACCAATACACTTTCTGGAGGAAATAAGTATTTCCCCTTCTGAAATAAGTGTCAGCCTTGGACAATTAAGACCTGGAGCCTCCTTTCAAGCTCAGACATTGCAAATACCAGCACAAACCTTGTTATGACAGTATTTTGCTCAATCCTGGCTCTGAGTTCTTCATTCTGCTGCTGCAGCATGGTGATTTTTTCTTCCAGTTTTAAATTTTTTTCAACCTGCAGAAAAAGAAGATTTGTTAAGTTTGAAGAACACTCAGCACCTGATCCAAAATAATTTGTTCTATATTAGTCTGTGGAGCAACTTCTAAAATTCAAGGGTAAGTGGAGGTGACTCTTGACTGCAGCTGAGACTTAAGAGATCTGACTCACACCACCACATCATACTGGTGAGGTAAGGGGGGCCATCAGCAGAGCATTGAGCAGGGGCAGAGCTGAACCAGGACCTACTTCTAACTGAGGAGGAGGAGGAGGGTCTTAGTTTTGTTCAGCACAAATAGATGTTTTCCTCAGAGGTGCCCCCATAGCTTTTGTCCCCCAAGGAGCCAGCATTACCAGACATTGGACAAAGTGCTGGTGCATGAGGATACCCAGCATGGAAAGTTGTCCAGCACTGTGGTATGAGTGGTCAGTCTAGTGACGAAGGAAAAGCGCAAGATGATGTGATGTACATCTCCCAGACATTACAGTCTGACATCCAGCCTCCAGGATTATGATTCCTCAGTTATGGAAAGAGTCACCCAGCAGGGCAGATGATGCCCAGCAACAGCGTTAGAGTGCTGCTGCATTCTCATGAAGTTGGCTGGCCTCTGGAGACTCTTCTCACTACTGCTGACAGTGTCAGCTTAAATGACAGGCTTAAACCAGACATGGAACTTTAAGCTGTAATTAATTGAAATGAATCCTATCCCAAACACAGGTAGCTTTTATTCAGCATAGTTCAAGGGCAGAGTTTGAGGATATCAGTAGCAGTGTATTAGAACACCAGTAAGATGTTTATAGGTGTGTTCCACAGCCTCAGGTGCCCTGTTTTCCCCAAGCTTTGAATGTGATGTACTTTATCACCTTAGTTCTTGGTTTTCCAGCAGTTTGAATTTTGCTGAATTCAACACTTTTGAAAGAAAACAAGATAGCACAGGGTAACCTTATCTCTGTGTGAACTTGGTTATTGAATTTCCCAACCTTTTATAAAGAACCAAAATATTGTGCACTGGGGACAGCAATAACTCACACTGAATGGTGGAGACATCAGTTTTAGGTTGTGTTTTCCGGTCTATGCAGGTAATTGTAAAGAATACTCCTGTTTCTCAGATATTCTGGTCTGTCACAGTTTTTGTTAGAGCAGAACATGGATTCTGGCCCTATTCTGAAATGCTCTGAGAGAGGAATCACCATCACGGGCTCTCTCTCTGCTTCCTCAATAGTTTTCACAAGTAGTAGCTGTGCCACCTTCATTTCCAGCCTCCCTTTCAGCTGCCAAGGAGCCAAGGCTGACACTGAGTTTGAAATGCCCTCTTGCTCCCTTGTGAGGCACCCCAACTTTCAGAGCATTTGGAGATGTCCTGTAGGTGTTCTGGCACTTACAAAGGTATATCTTGAAATGGAAAACAGTTGTGCCTTTGGACCACAGCAGACCCAGTGTTTTACTGTGATAAAGGGCAGGAACAGGACTGTGTGCTTGTATGCAGTTAATGAGCAAAAGCAGCTAAATGACCAGGAATTATATAGGCTGTTGTTTGGGGTTTTTTTTCCACAGTGTTTCCAAATGCTGGCTTAGCTCCAAGAGCAGCACGTTGGAAGGAGCACAGATAATAAGCCTCAGTTGCAAAGTGGCACTTTTCTCTACATTCACTTACTAAAACATCTGTTCAGCAAAATAATCATCAGAGTTCTCAAATTTCCCTGTAAATGGAAACAAATCTTGCTGAATGCTGTGCTGAACCAGCTGCCACAGCTCCCAGCTGAGGTATTGCCTCATCCTGTCACCCCACTGTGTTTTACTGTCACTGCAGGTTATGCTGTAGAAAATGAATCCCCTTTCCCACAAAAAATGTAATTGATGGTGCACTGGGGAGTTCTTCATTAGGGAATCCCACAAACAAAGGATGAGAAAACAGCATAGCCTGCAGAAAGGCATTACTGAAGGGCTGGAGAAACCTTTTCTAGAGTAAGCCTTACTAGGGACTGCTTGCTGAGTATTGCTAATTCATACATGGCTCCCTAAATGCCTGCAGGAGCAGCAGCAAGACACGCCATGGCTCAATCTTCCTCCACTTGCCTTCTCCAGCCCTAAAAGGCTACCTGACTCCTGTTAGGGGCATATGGTGCAGGCTGGTGTACCACAGACTACCACAAATTTCCCCTTTCTCCATTCTTCCTACACCACTCACCTCACTGTCTAACCTAACATGCTGAGCAGGTACTGTATGAAGAAGCAATCCAGATCGATGGATGTGAATCTCTTTGACCGAGCCTTGCCCCAACCTCATGTGTTTACTCACCCCTCTTAAGTTCATCTGCTGTAACCAGACTTTTCCTTTATTACCTCTGCGATGTCTCCTCTGTAGGAAAAATGACAACTCACCTGTTTTTCTAGCTCCATAATAATCTTCTCCTGTTGGTGAATCTGGAGGTTCTTCATTTCCAGAACATGTTTTAAGCTCTTCAAATCTTTTTCTAAGTGCAGATACGGAGCTCGCACAATCTAGGAAATACATCAGTGATTTGGATATGTCAGCAATAAATACATCTTAAGCCGTAAGAGAGAGATTCCTTCATGTAACCCTCTGGTTTAGGAGAATCAGTGGTGTGAAAACTACCCGGACCTGTTCCTCTGCAGCCCATCTGATCCCTGATACTTTCTCATTGACACCCCTTTGGCTAAGAATTGTGACTCTCAGAGCTCAGTACTTGGGGTCTCAGTTGGGACCTGCCCCCTGTCCCTGGAGTGAGGATCCCATTGCTCTTCATTGAATCAGGTGATGTGTAATACTTAGAAACATGTATCTTGATGCCTGTGTAGTTAGAGTTGTCATCTACCTTCAGCTGTTCCTCAGTGTTTTTCTTCAGAGCCTCTTCAAATCGGTCTGCTTTGGCCTTAAGAGATTGATTCTGGAAGGTGAGGGTGTCTATCTGGTCCTGGGGGGAAACACACCAATTAGCACATCAACAGTGTTACCAACCCACTTCGATTCATACTGGTCGGTCTGCACTGTGAAACTACCAGGCAAGCTAAACAAAGATTAGAAACCCCTAATCACCTAGAGAGGTGATATTTTTTTATGTAAGGCCACTTGAACATAGAATGGTGTATTTGATAAACCTCAGGGAATCACAAAATCCCTGTAACACCTGGGGCTGATGCTAAATCATCCCATCACCTTCTGCTGGATGAGGATAGATAGGTCCTTATTGGGACAGCTGGCATTTATATCACAGGCATGATTGTGTGGTCCTTAGAGTCTGAATGAGGCAGGAGATACCTGCTTCCTTCCTCTTTCTCGGCTTCTAACAGAGTAACAAGAAATGATGAGTTAGTGGTGTGGACTTAAAAGGATCATCATTTCATCACAGAGCTATCTATACACGGGAACAACATGTTATTTTAAGCAATCATATTTCTGTTAACATCAAAGGCATTTCTGTCTATATAACACCTGTAAAATCCGCAGTAGCTGTGAAAATGGTATTTTTATCTTTCACAGTTGTGATTTCTTGTCTGGAACATTACATCAGCCCTTATTGCAAAACTGCTGACATGCCTCGAGCTGTCTCAGCAGTGCAACAGTATGTGCTAGTCAGGGCGTTTAAAAATTGTAATTCATCTCTGCCTATGAAATCAAACAGGGCTTGCATTATTTGCTTTGGCATCTTTACTTGTTCACACAACATTTCCAAACCTGACTTGTGTCACAAGGGCACAGTTCTGCCCTCCACTCCTTGTGATTTCTTCATCTAGGGAGTGAGAACAGCATGGAGTTTTTAGAAGGGTTAGTCGATCTTGACCTTGGTGTTAAACAGTGGAATGTGGGAGCTGCGATGTGCAGTGCTGACCCTGGCCATCCACAGCCTGGCTGCACAGCAGGGCCAGCCCTGGGGCAACCCACATCAGGGACTGCACTGCCCTCCGGTGGGACTGGAGATGTGTCTACAGCATGGGACCGGCTTTCCCACATTCAGGCAGCAGGGAGGAGTTTATAAAGCACAGACACAGGCACAGGGCCAGGCAAGGAGACATCACCGTTTCTGAGCCCTGGGGGTGCCTGTTGGTGGGTACCATGCAGACAAGGTGATGTTCACAGCCACTGCAGGTGCCAGAGCCCTCCCCATCATGCAGGGAAGAGCTCAAATTTGCCAGCAGGGTAAAAAAGACATTTCTTGCTTTATGCAGATATCTTTTTGTCCCTTTAGGTTTTCTCTCTTTTGTGAACCAGCCAAGGGGGAGGAAAAATCCTGAGTGTTTGCTGCTAGATCCCAGTTTGGACAGGCAAAGCACAAGAGGTAGCACAGCTGGTAAGAGGCAGCAGCCTGGTGTGCTGGCAGCAGGCAATGTGTCCGGGCCTGCCTGTCAGCTGCTCCACAGCACCGTCACAGGGTGGGAAATAAAGAAACTGCTAACCTGGAGTGACAGTCGCAGCTTTTCAAAAGTCTCTTCTAGTTGTGCCTTTTCCAGTTTGTGAGCAGTATTCAGTTCTGGAGAAGTTACACAGACATGACATTACTGAATGAAGTCCAGCAAACCAGAGTCTGAGAGCACACATGTCATGAGCCAAGCGCAATTTGGGATGCAGTTTTAGGACATGGAAATGGAGCAGGAAACTGGTAGCAATATGCCCTGTGACGTTAGGTGAATTGTTCTGAAAATCAGAGTTTCCTGATCTTTCGCTGTTTGCAGATACCTTTGTTTCTATGTGACCAGATTCTGACTTTTCGGAACTGCTCAGAATTCTCAGCTTCCAGATACTCTGATCTGAAAAGGGTCAGTCTGACAATGGGCCATTTGCCAGTTCAGAGTGAGTATTCCTAGATCAAAGAATTTAAAATCAGATATGTTTAAAATCTTGTGTTGCAATTTCTTTGGAGAGATAGAGAGGAGGGCCACCACCTCAGATGCAAAAATGCAAGTGACAGTGCTTCTCCCCAAGCTGTGGTAGATGAGCGAAGAGGTTTATTCCAGTAGTGAGACAGAGAAGACAAAAAACATGATTAAAGGTTTTCCTGCTAGAATAACTCACCCTGGACATACTAATAACCAAAAGTTTAATAAACAAAGTGAAATAAAGTTTAATCTCTAAAGCAATGGCATCAAACTGTCATTCAGTGCAGTAGCACCTGCCTTCTTAGTATATGGACACTGTATTTTTTGTGGTTATTTCCCCAAAGCCATGGGTTGTGCCCTCTTAACTCCTGCTCAGCAGCCACAGTCATAGCAACGATGATTCCATCCCTCCAGTGCCGTGCTCAGCGCACTCGCTCGCAGCAGCTGCTGCAGTGCCTTTTCCAGGCACAAGAGGGCATTTCAGACCAGCACCAGGAGCAGGGAGCACAAACTGCGCCAGACCCTTGATGAACCACAACTGAATTTTATCATCAGAAAATACGAACAAAAATGGAGAGATAAAAATATCCTCAAGCAAGAAACAGCTTTTTACTTATTTATTTTCAAAATCGCATATGTTAATTTATAAATGCCATGCTAGATACCTTCTCTGACCATGAGAGTGGGGAATAGACTGTTCTCAGTTCACATTATGCTCTGGACTGTGTCTCTAATTGACACAATGCAGAGCTACGCTATACGGCTTGGTTTGGGAAACGTGGGAAAGCCTACTAGAGATATTTAAAATGTAGAAAAAATTCGGGAGATTGTACAGATAACTGTTAAATATCAGCTAAAGTATGCACAAAGGCATGGGTTTAGACACTGAACCAGTAGGGAAGAAAGAGCTCTGTCTGCAGCATCAATCCCGTGGCCAAATTGTAACACAAAATAAAGCTAACAGTGCTGAGGTGCAGATTTGCACCAGTGAGTGGCTTTGGTCTGTTCAGCATGGCCAGACATTTGCTACTGAAAATAATGAGTCTTGTTTTTAGAAGCAGTGTGGGCATTTAAGCACCTAAATTCAGAGATATCCCAAGAGCTCGATCCTCCTGAGCACCCGAGGATTAGGCTCTTGGAAAAGTATGTGTGTGAAGTGATGTGGAATTTGGATTCTATTTGCAGCAACACACAGAGAAAGCCTTATCTTTGACCCAGAGACCCCCCTCAGATAATCTCAGGTCAAAGTTAGGTGCTGTAGACTGCAGACATCTCTCCCTCTGCCCTAGCATAAACCTGGTGGTCCACCCCACGTGAAAGCACTAGACCAACACAAAATTTCTGCGTAATCTGCTCTGGAGGAAGAAACACACTGTCACATTCCTGCTCTGGAGCAGCTGTGTAGCTGTTGGGTTGTCTTTGGCTTACCTTGAATCTTGCAGTCGTTCTCATCCTGCAGTACCGTAATGGCCACTATGTGGTTGTTTTCCAACTGTGACATTGCAGCTTCATGAACAGCTGTGATATCTTCCACCTGTTCCAACAACAGTGAGTGCAGACATGGGCACATGGTTAGGCTGTGGCACACTGACAAGCCAGTGCTGGAGAGCTCCAGTGAGCTGGAAACAGCAAAGGGATCTACTGAACGTGACACTTCCAGCACCTGAGCCACTTTTGCCATATTGATGCCTTGAGTGGTAGCGTGTAGTCACTGCTCATGGTATTTTTGTTCTTTTAACTTAATGGTGATGAAGAGGTACCTAAGAAAGCAAAAGGCCAAAAAGCCCTTAGGAGAAGGTGCTGTTCATTAAATGTTCAGAAGTCTCGACATTGCATTAATCTAAATTATAATAATGAGCACACAGCCCACAGCCATCATAGGAGTGGGGAGTGCAGCTGGAAGAGGGCTGTGGGCAGCCTGTGTTCCAATGCGCCCTGTGGGTTTGGGACTCCTTCAGTGTATTGTTTGTTACTAGACTTGGCTAAAGGCAAAGTGAGATCCCCAAGGATGGTCTTTTGATATGCATCATTAAAGGAACTACAATGAGAAGTGGTGATCAAGATTAAGCCAGTGGTCCAGAGCACTTTCTGAATGCAATGCATCGATTTGCTTTTCTGGGGTTTGTGGCCACAATGATCTTATTCAATACATTTAACACAATATTATTTGTGATATCTGCCAAGGCAGAGGATCAAATTATTTTACATTTACAGTGAAACAGCTGTTCATGGCTAAGTGACTTGACTCTAAACAGCTTTATTTGCTCACAGTTATGTAAATAATGGTAGGAAGTTACTGCAGCTGAGTTTGCTTTGACTGGAATAAATGTTATTTCACTGCTTTTAACTGTCAAACATATGTATTAGGTAACCCACCAGAAGCAAAATTTTCAACCATATTGGAAAAAACATGCTCTTAGAATTAAAGTTGGGCATTTAACGTGGAATTTAAAATTATCCAAACTAATTTTCATAATAATGTGGAAAATAACTCAGTGGTGAAGAACTGTTTCCAAAATAATGGGGGCTCAGCCTGCTGATATATTGCATGACAGAGCTGAGAAAGGTGGGGGGCAGCTGACTCAAAGGGCTACTAATGGGACAAGGACTATCACCGGACTTTTCCCAGGGCACACTGTCCTCGTATATGTTGTCTGTAAGCTGAAGCCTCATGAGCATTGCCATATTCTTTACCTTGCCCTTGCTGAAGTCTTTATTCGTACTCTAATTGCTTCTCAACTGAACAGCACCCCATAGGAATGATTATGCTCAATACCAACTCCCTCAGAAGGTGAAGGGGTCTCCTCTCGCTGCCACCATCCTTAGCAAGTTATTTATCTATAAAGCCAATTAAATATGTCCCAAATGATCTACAGGGATTTTTCTGTCTTCTGTGTGTTTCACATCCGCATCCCAAATGACTCTTTTTAATCTTCCAGTGTGATGTCCTGTCTGCAGTTTTTCATGGCAGATAGTCAACTTGGCACTGGGAAGCAGCTGTCTTGGATGCTAATTCCATCTTCACTGCTCATTTACTCTGTAGGCTTCATCACCTCACTTAACACAAGTCATGTTTATTTCTGGCTATGGAAACTACCTCAGGTGGGATTTTTAAGGTTTAATAAAGTAAAATCAAGAGGAGGCTCTAGTGGGAGAAGTTCAGTAAGCTGCTGCACAAAACAGCTTGAGCTGAGCACCTCAAGTGAGAAACATTGGCAGGCCAGATCACAGCCTTTGCTTTGCAATTCTGCCTTTAGCTGCAAGGAGATGTGAGAATGCACTGGCACACCAGATCAGTTTGTGAGGAGTTTGGCTCTCATGCTCTGCTACGTCCTCTCAGACAGCTGAACCTCCAAAACCTGACATAGGAACTGTGTCTCCAAAGAAATAACAGGTATCTGGCAGTGAACTAAGTGGTGACTGAAGCAACAGAGCATGGAAGATTAGACTGTAGCTGGAAACCATGAAAGTGGGATGACTATCTTCCAAACTAGATGCATGGAAACAGAAATACATGCAGATCCATGGTCAGAAGGATTTTGCTGTTGTTACTGCCTTCAAGAATGCAAATTCAAATCCCCCCCCACAGATGGGCAGCTCAAGCACAGGGCTTTTCTCATGCACAGTACAAGAGCTCAATTTCCTTGGCCAAGAAACATTGTTGGTGAGCAGCTTTCCAGCATGGCCTGTCAGCCTCCCCTGATCCAAGAGCGCTCAACACAGGATGAGTATACAGTGGAGTAGGAATTCAAAGGGAAAACCTGCTAAAACTCATCAGAACTATGAACTGAAAATGTGGGCTAAAACTCTGAGATACTAGGGTCACAGCAGCACTTCCAAAGCAATGGAGAGGAATGTTTGTGTTACCTTCAGTAATCAGGGAACACAGCGCTCTGGAGCAAACCAAGAACTATCTTCCCCACAGAGGGAAAGATGTGTTTCCACTGTGATGATGAAAAGAGTCACAGCAGATGAAAACATGAGAAAAATAAGCATACTTCCGGTCAAGTCCTACAACGACCTGTATCACCCTTTCTTGCACTGATCAGCTTGAGAGGGGAAGAACCAACATCTGTTCTTGTGGTCCTGAGAGCTTGCAGAAATACTTCAAAGAGTAGCAGAGCTAAGCTCTAAGATATTTCAGCAAAAAATTAACAAATTCCTTCACAAATGCTGATGCCAGGTGATCCAGGAGAGGCAAGCCTTGCAGCTAGAGCCAACATCTTCTGCCAGGCAGACTGACACACTGACACGGTGAAAGGAAAAAAAATTGTCAAGGCTTTTGGGAACACAACCCCTCCTTCATATCAGAAAGAAAAGCAGAAATTTTGAGGGGCATTGCACGGAAACCAACCTGTATAGACTGAAATGAGAACCAAAAGACATGGCTCAGCACAGGTTCTAACCATTTACAGAGAAATATTTTGAAAAATCTGATTTAGAACATGAAAATCTATTTGGTAGCACCTTCTAATACATCTTTGGAAATCAATTCATTAACAAAAATAGGTAGTTTGTCCAGGACAAAACAGCCCAGTTGCATAAAGCCTTTGTCTGGCATGTTACAAGCCTGCAAACCAGTAACAACTATCAGGCTCAGCAATTAAAACAGGTAAAATCCAGTGGGAGTCCTTCACACCCCTGCCCTGAAGAATCAAACCAAACCTCACAGAGGCAGCCAGGGCAGCAGGCATTCTGAGGCACAGGCTGGGATGCTGTGTGTCTGTCTGACACGGCTGGCTGATTCAAGTGCCAGCAAGGACAGCTCCCAGCCCAGGAGAGTTTTGCTGCATCGGGAGCCTGTGGCACCCCCATGACAGCGAGGGCTGCGGCATGACAAAGCCTAAAGGCACAGATTACGCAGCACACCTGAGTGCAGCAGGTTCTCATGTGAGAAAAGCCCTCGTGACCTGTGGTGCTGGGTAGTGGGTAAGAGTTGCAGCTGGAAAAATCAGAACAGAATCCACTGCTCACTGAAGGCAAAATGGGAAAAGGCCAGGTAAAAGCGTTACTGCCATAATCCAGTGCAGGATGTTCTACCTCCATGTGAGAGGTGCCCAAAGGTGAGTTACAGTGTTTGTTCTGACAAAACCCGACAGAAGTAGCTGCTTGTGAGGGGTACTCCTAACCAGTAGAGAGCAAAGCAAGGAGAAACACTTGGGATGTACAGTCCAAGAGATTAGACTGAATGGTGGGGCAGCAATCAGGGGACCTGGAATGTATCACGTGCTTGATGTTTAGGCTGCATGTGTTGCATGGGTGCTATCAGTTCATTGTACTGCCCTTTAACCGGCAAATAACAATGGACATGGCTCTGCTGGCCTTATCTGTGTGGAACAGGTTCTTGTTAACCCTTGGTTTTAGTCATAAATTGACTAAAATAGGTGGGTTGAGGAGCATGTATGTGTGGGCAGCAGAGATAATGTGAATATTTTTATTGTAAAACATCAGGGAAGCATGTGAAGACAAGCCATGGCCATGTAATAGACTACTGTGTAGAAAAAACCAGTAGAACTAATAGGGAGAAAGAGCAGTTAAGATACTCAGGATTACATTTTTCTAGTCATAACTCATTATCAGTGTCTTCATGTTGGAGTGTTCAATATATTTCATTACCTGAACCCAATCAGTATTAGCATGGACTATTCTTCAAAGGCAGCAGGTGGAGACTGACCTGATCCTGATGCTCCAATTTGGCTTGTTCCATCTGCAGTCTGTGCTGCTCCTGCAGGCTCTCCTTCTTGGCGTTGTACTCCTCCTGCAGCCGCTGCTCCAATGCCTGCATCTCCTCCTGCTGCTGCCTGCGGAGCTGCTTCCCCTCCTCCTCGAAGCGCCTCTCCAGCTCCTCCTTCTCACTTAGTAGTTTCTTCCATCTCGCCGTGTTGAGGTCTGTGGCGACAAGACCACACAGTCCTCACCCTGTCCAGGACCAAGCAGATGCATTGGGCCTGTTTGCAGAGCAATGAGCTCGGTGGTTCTCGCCCACTCTGTTGTACAAGGGGTATGACTGACCACTTGACCAGAAGGATGTGCATCTCATACATCCCATTTTCGAGCTGTTCAAATCTGCTCATCTCATAAACCTGTCTCCAGCTCCAGCAAGGACCATTCAAATCTATTAATGCATACTTGCCTAAAATATTTTTGTGTTCAAACCACTGTCTTGTGTGCTTCATGGTGTGAGAGAGCACAAATAAAAGGCTGATACTGAAGGCAATCAGAAAATGTGGAATTTTTACTTTAGTGAACTAACCCAGTGACTATGTCTCAGAAGTCACACTACTGTTTTCCAGCAGTTCTGTCAAGTCAAGGATAATCAGTCCATTTCCCCATTTGGTTCCTCATCTTCATTGTTCCCAAGGTCCCAGGAAAGCAATGTCACAAACACTGTGTCCTCAGCCTTTTGCTTTGCTAAAGAACAGTTGCAATAAATCCATATACTGAAGGCTTGATGCAAGTTGGACAAGGTAAGCCAGACTACATTTAAAGAGCAAGTTTGCTCACTTGTAAAGATCTAACAGGTAAGAAGTGATTAGAACCATCATGACCATAACATTCAGAATACTAGAGAAGAAGAGCTGGGTTTCTAATGGCACTGCTAGATCTTCTTTCTGTTTTAGACACATAGCTGATTTAGAAAAATGATCAGGTTTTTGAACTGCCTGCATAGTTATCCTTCCTTTGCCTTTCAAAATGCACGTGCCATGCACAGACCTGTATGGCATTGTAAGTCAGAGGACTGGGAGCAGCGGTCTCTCTGCTGAATGCTTCAAACCCATATTTATCCTATGACCACATATTTGTTCAGTATCTGTATTTCCCTGCCTCTTTCTACTGCGGCGTCAGACTGTGCTCATTTTTCCCAGGGTAGCAACTATTTGTCCAAGTTACCAGTGCTGTCCCCACAGCTCATGTTAGGTGCACCCATGCAAGGTAGTTTGGGCACCCAGGCTAACCGTTCCCTTCCCCATAGAGCTACGTTTCACCCTATTTACAGCTCTGCTTCCACACCTACCAGACACCAATATCCAGACTTTCTCAGTATGTCCAGACAGATAAACACTGCTGGGCTCCTGTTGTGATCCTGGTATTTTCTGGAGCACTGCGAGGGACTCTGTCGAGTTCTCTGCTCCTTACAGAAAGAGAGTGAACCAGTGAGTTCAGCACCTCAGTGGCAGCACATAGAAAGCTTTCCCACTTGCCTTATATCCAGAATGGAACGGTACATTAGCTGGAATGTCTTGTCTCCTGGCAGTCTGGATTACAGCTCTAAACCCTTTCTCTTGCTTTTTGCTTTTTTATTATCTTTGGCATGTAGAGGGATCCCAGAGCAGGAGGGGTTATGCTTGCAGCTCTGCCTTCAGAAGAATTCAGACTTACTCAAGCTTTAAATAGGAGCTGTAATGAACCCCATCTCTTTCAAGCCTCTCTAATGAGATTACCCAGCACACAGGAAGGGCTGGGCAATGAAACAACCAAAAGAAAGTCCATCTGAAACACATCCGGTAACCTGAAATACAAGACTATTCACAAATCAGACCCTAATGCAGGTGCAAAATGGAGGGAAGAGGGAAGCAGGGAAAGTGAGCTTGCATGCCATGGTCCCCATACACCCAACAATGCTACTGGAGGCAGAAAATGAGGAAATTTGCCCTATATGGAATATGAAACACCTCTAATGAGTAGGAGTGATTCCTACCATAAGTCTCAGACTAAGACAAACGAGGCTGAGGACTGAAGTGTTGAGGAAAAACTGTATCTCAGTAGGGAGACGGACCTTTGGGCCTGGCTGTCCTGGGACAGGCATAGCAGAAGGCAACACTCATGGAGCCCAAGGGTCTGCAGCTCTCCTGCCTGGGGAGCAGGAACCAGTGTGGGAGAGCCTGCCCTGCTGGAGCCAGCTGTGGCTTCAGCGTGTGGTCCTGGTGAAACAGCTGTGACACCTCCAGCAGGGACCCCATAACAGATACCTGAGCAGAAGACCTGCTGATGCTGCTGGAAAACTGTGAACTTAGCTTTCAGGCATCAAGACAGGGATACTGCTAAAGTGAGCTACTCTTGTAGAAAAAAGAAAAAATCCCTCAGAAAAGTTATGTGAATGTATTGCTGACATGGAACAAGACAAGCAGAGCACAACTACTGTTGGTCTGTTGTGAAGACTTACACCCTGGTTTTCTTCTTCCTTCTCTGTAGGTATTTTCATTGCTGCTTACAGGCTGGAAATGACTCTGACACAACGTGGCATTTCCTGGGATGACAGCGTGCTGGGTTAAATGAGACCAGCTGCTGCAGCTTCCCTACTCCCTGAGCACTGAGTGCACAACAGATGAGCAAAATCCACTTCAGGCTGGGCTGGGAAGGTGAGGGAAAGGTAGGTGTCACTACTGGACTGACCTCCCCCCTCCACACACAGTCAAGAGAGCCTCAGCTCAGCCTCCCCAGCCCTGGCATTTTGCATTCAGGAGGGCAGCTCCTGTGGGAACAGGGGGCTGATGTCTTATGGCCCCACAGAGGGACTGTTTCCTTCTGACACAACAAATGGGCTCTTCTTCCTGACCCTCGGCCCCAAAATCACAGACAAATCACAGCCACCACACTCAGGTTAAGTGTCCTCTGACTGGGTGGCATATCCAGGAAGAGATGGCACACAGGCTTTGGCTTCCAAACTCTCGTAAACCCAGGCAATACAAATTTTAAACTTGACATCTGATCATATTCCCTTCATCTATGAAGGTTTTTTATGCATCTTCATACCTCCTCTCAACTCACTTCACGTCATTGGTTTGACAATAAAGGAGCAGGTAATTTTGACATTTAATTTCCATTAGTTTGAAGGGAAACAGCTGGTATTCAAAACCTCTTTATTTCAAGAGACTCGGTGTTGCAGCTGAAAAGTGCTTATATTTATAATTTATAAAGATGGGTGTCTTGAGTGTAGAACGATTGCTTGTCATGTTTTCCTAGCCTTGCTATTTCTAGCAAAATACATGAGCAAATCTTATTGCTTAAAATAACAAGTCCCTCAGCATTTAGAGAGGCCAAGATTCCTCCCCAGGACTGGGAAGGGAGAATCACTTTCCTAGTTCACCCATGCTGGTTTCAGATGTGGTGTGATACTTTCCAAGCAGCGCTGGGGGTAAATGTGGACAGTGTTGTCTGAACCTCAATATTTTGCCTGGCTCCAGAAGGATGCAGGTCTCCCTAAGCTATTTTTACACATGGTCCATCGCTCCTATTGCTTCAGCAATGGTTTTATTTACCGCAAGAATTTTCCTTAAACATATATTCTTACTTTTCTGAACAGTGGGTTCTCTGTTACAGTTTCATTGCTTTGCATAGCAGAATCCTGTAGTTTCTGTTGAAGTTAAAGACTGCATGCTGTGAAAACCAAGCACATCCAGCACCCGAATTGTAACTCTGAGTTATAGCTATTGCCAAAACAACTAGATGTTGGACGTGCTGCCTGTATCCACTCTGGCTAGTCCAGCCTTGTTTTACTGATTCATTCAGGTGTTTGCATCAGTGAGTCTGACATGGTGAATTTACACATGGGAGATCAGGAATTTCTGACCAACACCCATGGTGTTTAACTGGACTGGTTATTTTTAAATTAATGAGAAACTATGTATTAAAGCAATGGAGGCAAGTCAGAACTGCAACTTGGTTGTAGTCAAAATAACACGCTCTGATTTTCCCTGAATTTCTCCATAGAATCACCCAAGACTGCTGTTGTCAAATAAAGGACTGTTTCATTCTTTATTTGCATAAATCTTGTACAATACTGTGCAACACACAGATTCATCTGATAGTGAGACCAAAATAATCCTATAGCACAGGTGGGCTACATGTCTTCTGTAGCACCCCCATGTCTCCAGTAACAACCTCAGCTTGAACTGCTTTAGAGACTGCTAAGAACTGCACTGATGAGAAATGCTCTCATGTACCTGGCATTTACCATTTCGCCTTGCCCACAGTTTAAAAACACTGGTTGTTTCACGAAATTAAGTTTTATAATTTTATACCAAAGGAAATCAGACTGTCTAGCAATTTTTGACTTACACTAAAAGCCACAGACATTTACCTTCCATATGTAGGAATATATATTAGGATTTTCATTGCTGATGAATTATTTCGCATTCTGCTGAAGTGCAATACCTGCACATGTCCATCTTTTTGTTCATCCCTACTCAGAGCCCTTCTAGCTGGCCATGTTGCATCTCAGGGTTGCGCAGAGAGGATTACCTCCACCAAGCAGGTGACCAGCCACCTGTGTCACTCCTAAACAGCCTCTCTGCTCAGCATCTCCATGTCTCCCAGAGTGATGGGAGGAAGAGGTGGCCTGTAATGACTCCTCTCCATTACATGTGCCCACAGGACCACTGTGGAAAGGACTCTCTCACACCATCTTTTCCCTTTCTGAGGAAGAAAGCCTGTACACCTCTACAGCTTATCTCCGTTCTGAAGCAGTACAGCTCAGGCTGCTTTTCTGGGG
This sequence comes from Eulacestoma nigropectus, assembly GCA_013397775.1. Classification (NCBI taxonomy): domain Eukaryota; kingdom Metazoa; phylum Chordata; class Aves; order Passeriformes; genus Eulacestoma; species Eulacestoma nigropectus. The sequence continues at coordinate 374,399 of VZTE01002530.1, forward strand.
TGTCTGTGGTTCTTACCAAAACTGCCCCCACATGTGCCATCAAGACTCAGCTTTGTGCAGAGGAGGTGTCTGTTGCTACACGTGCAAGGGCAATGGCAAGGGCAGGCAGTGCAGCGATCTCCTGTTACTGAACATGCTGCTCTGTGACCCCCAAACAGACAGGCTGTTACGTCCTTGGCAAAGTTCTCTTCTCCAGCAAAACCACCAGGGATTTGTATTCACTTCAGCTGTACAAACACGGTGTAAATGGAAACAGAGCTCTTGATCTCCAGCACTGAACCTCTCTTTCCTTCCCGTGTCACTGCCACTCAAAAAAGCACTCACAGAAATGAGCAAACCCAACCTGCTAGATTGAGGTAGGGATTTCAAATGAGAAGGGGCTATTGAACCAAGAGCTTTCAGATGTGCCCTGCCTAAAGAAAGCACCAGTAGCAACAACTCCTCTGTAAGAGATGTAGCGATGCAGAGGATGGAGGAAAGCAGGCATCAGGGAATAACTGGAAACCTGTTTTGCTATTGCTGCAGTATACATTGGCTGTGGGGACAATAAAGCTCTCCATGAAATGGCAATCAGCCAAAGAATTTCAGAGGGGCAAAGCAGGGAGCACAAGCTGGTAAGCATCTGAAAAGGGCTGTGCTCAGTTTTTCTGAAGTGGGTTGTCATGGGCAAGGTAAAGGCAAAGCACGGGGAGGATCTGCAGTTCTGCCCATCCCACAGGGGTTTGGCCTGAGCCTCCCTTTGCTGGGCACGTCACCCTCCGGCCACATGGCACAATCTGTGCTTAATGGGTGACCCAGGAACTGGGCTCCCACATGCAGGGAAAGCTGAGAGGTCGCCCCTATTTGCAGCTCCAGTCATCCGTGGTTCCAACACCTTCTGGTACTCAGGGTGTCCCCCGATTCAGTGGTCCTCCTCTGCATTTGCCCTGGGGTAGATGAACCCAACATCACACTCATTCTGGAAAGATTTAAGCCCAGAAGAACTCAGCCTGTTGACTGAAGCCAGAGCAAAAGCCCATCTTCTCTCTCAGGAGTGGCAGTATCTTTACACTCCCTCTCCTGTCTAGATCAGAAACCAAAAAGGAAAAGAGGGGCATGCAGATATACAGGGAATACACAGACCAAATGGGATGCATTGCTCTTTCTGTCTTTCAACAGGAAGAAACCTTAGAGATATTAATAAGCAAATTCTGAGCTTGGTGTCCTTTGGTTTGTAGCTGAACTGCAAAAACACACCAATGTTCCTAAGTTAGCGATGCATTCCCAGTCACTGTGCATTGCAGTGGTCCCAGCTTCTCACTTCTCATCACACTGTGCTTTCTCCTCAGCAGTGCTGGTGTTTGAGGACAGAAGCCATGGATTTATGAAGAACAATTTGTCTAGTAAAGATGATGCACAACTGGCTTCAGCATGTGTGGTGATGAACCCATCTGCACAGCAAAAAAGTGAAATCAACGTTCCCTGCAAAGTCACAAAACCCTTTGCCACTGGGCTTCAAGGGACACTTCATCACGTGTATGCAGGCTCCCCAGGATCAGGTCACAGGGAATCATAGTAACTGCTTTCATGTAAAGTGAGAAAATCACTTTGTTGTTACTTTTCTTGTACTACTTACCAACTTCCTCCCTGATCTTTGCAAGCTCGACTCCTAACTCCTTTATTTTCACAAAGGCATTTTCATTCTGTTTAAGGAAAAAGAGAGAGAAATATGTATAGCACCCAAGTTTATCCCAGATAAGCACTTTCACATGTTCATTTAGTAAAGCAGATTAGATTGATTTCTCATACTACTTTTTTCTTTTTTTTTTAGGGGAGGAGAGTGGGTTTATAATGAACTCATTCAGTTTTTAAATCAAGCTTAGGAGCCACAACTCACTGGCTACAAATAACTTGTATGTCTATGAGTACGTGTACACAGGGTCATGTGCACATGACAGCGCAGAATACTCTACTTACTCCTATGTGTCTAAAAAGACTTTTTTTTTTTTTTAATAATTTTGTGGTCGATCTGCGTACCATTTATGGCTGGACTGCACATACAAGATGGATTTATTAATTCTATTAAAATTCTTTCATCTATTTAAGCCTGCATTTAACCACCTCCAATTATATTAATATGCTCCCAGAGTCAAACTTGCAGAGCAGATTGCTGTACTCATACCATTCTAGGCATGGTGAGCGTTCCCATACAGATACCACTAATAACCTGATGTTCATGCCTATCTCCACATTTATTTCTGTGATTTTATTTATTCAGGCTCCTTTCCTTGACTAGTCTCAAAAGAAATCTGAATATTTAAGGAGTAGAACGGATTAGTTGGCTACAGGAAAATTAAAACATATTTACATGAGCAATGCTCAAGGCGTTATTACCAAAACACAAGGACTTTGACAGCAGGTATCTGATGAGTGCTGTGCAAACTGACAAACAAAATTCTTATCTCCATCCACTGGAGTTTGATTTAGTACAATAAATCCCAGCATAGTGGTTCAATCATACAGGCACTTTAAATTGGGATGTTTCGTGAAATCACATTAGAAAGAAGACAAAGGAATGTATCCTGCTGGGAAGATCGCTAATGATTAATAAAACTAGATCAGGTTACTATAAATATGTCCTGGGTTAGAAAAGGTTAAGAATCCTTAAAGGACACTACAGAAAAATCATATTCAACGGAAAAAGCAGTACAGTAGTAAATTGAATTAAAAGGAGTCCTAGAAACCAAATCTTTCCATCTTAAGCAAGCAAGGCTAATAAAAATCTAGGACACAGACAGGATTAGTTTGGCTGCAGGATACACAGCAGATAGGATAGCAAGTCAGTTCTATATCACAAAAATGAAAGTGGAAAAAAACCATTTCAGAACTTAATGTTTCTGTGTATTTTTCCTGCACCTAACTTTTAATTCTGTTAAGAGAAGTAACACAACTTTATTTCTGGTAATACCTTCCGGTAATAGAATCTGGAATTTGAATTAATCCTTTACATATTGCCCTTTTGGGATGATTTCCACCAGATCCAAAGCACACACTTTCCAGAAAGTTTGCTGTAAATGGAGTGATAAACTGAACTGATTTGAGAGCCTTGAAAGCTTGAGGAGACCCAGATGATGAGGGCATCTTTCTTATTCAGTTATGGGAAGAAGCCAGGAATGCAAGGCCCAGCTCCTCCAGTCAGCTCCATAGCCTGCTGAGTAATGCACAGGGGGCTGTGTGCCAGGACTGCAGAGTGTCCAGTCCTGACCAACTGCATTAGGCTCAGAATAAAATTATGCAGCTTCTTATGGACTTCTTTTTCCTAATTAGTCAAAAAGTTATGGGGAAAAAAAAAAGGTACAGATAAATATAGCCTGATATGTTAAAAAACCAGATCCCTTCACAAAGATTCCCAAACCAGCAGCCTTACAGGGACAAGGTTCCCCCTTCTGGAGAATACCATTGCATCTGCCCATGCCATCTGTTTAACTCATTAGAGTCATTTTAAGAAGTGCTCTTGACAGACTGCCAGGCCTGGTGCCCTTGAAGGCATGTGCACAGGGATGTTCTGGATGCAGGACTTGCAGATAGAAAGCACCCACTCAAATTACCAGCTCTCATTGTTTGAAACAAAAGCCACTCAAAGCAAGGGAGCTCTGCACAAATCATTACCAGCACCTACAGATAAGCAGAATTCAGTGGGATGGTTACTATTCTTTTACATGAAGAAAATTAAAAGCAAGTAAAAAAATTACATTTTAGGAGAAAAAAGTGTTTAAAATTTTGATCCTCCATAAGAAATATTACAGGCTCCACATTTTACATGATGTTTTATCTTAGATAGGGTTTTTCCTACCCTTGAGGACACTTGATGGTGGGATCCTCTCCAAAAGTGTGGAGAATTGCCATGGTGCCAGCTCAAAAATGCTGTCCCAAAACTCCAGCTTCAGCATGGGCACCAACCCACCAGGGCAGTGGGGGTCACATCTGCCTCCCACCACACTGGGGCTGTGGTTTCCAGAGCAGAGCAGCCCCTGGGACTACCTCGAGCAGCCAGATCAGCACAGCTCAGGTGCCTTTGCTGTCATTTGACTGCCCTGCCAATACTTCTTGCATTGTATTTTATTTTGGTCAGAGCTTCCTGTCTGCTCTTTGGGACCTCATATTTATGTTTCCTGGGAGGTCAGGTGTGCAAGGGTTGCCCTCGGTGCCAAGGCCTCAAGTAGACCCTCTCTCTCAGAGGGTTCAGGTAGAGAGCAATAGCACGAGTCCTTATCTTCCTCTTGTGCAAGAGAAGAGAGGTGCAGTTTTGGCTGATCATCAAATCAGCCTCACGGTTTCCTGGATGTGCAGTGAACTCACAAATCCTTGACGTCTTCTGTAACTGCAGCCTGCTTTGTCAGTGTGACATGATAAGTTTTGGACTGCATGTGTTCCTGTGACACTGTAAACACGAGAGCAATGCAAAACAAAAAAGCCCCTGCTTGTTATCATCAGCGTGGCTCCGCAGATAACCAGCACCTCACTGTCAGTGTAGCCAGGGAACTGGGAATGCCAGCGCTAAGGAAACCAAACATTACAGTAGAGCAAATCTGGATCTGACTTGTGCTGAGATTCCTATATATCCACTGCCAAAACATCAAAGCAATTCAAAAATTCACAAGCACACAAGGAAAACTTCCCCAAAACAAATGGATAAGAAACCAAGTCAAGAGGATGTCCCATTGGGTTGATCAGTCTTCATTAATATTTATCTCAACAAAGTATTTAAAAGAGAAGACAGGGTAAGCATCTGCCCTCCCAAGAGTTTTGTGTCCACTAAGGCTCAGCATATCGAAGGAGCTTTGTAGTGATTCTCTACTAGGCCAGCACTTGGAGTTGAGCCAGTGAGGGTGAGTGTCTAAGGTCCAAATCCAACTTAGGTTTAACAAGGTTCAGTGACTGTACACACCTGTTTTCAGTAGGTGAAAAGATCAGAGACCCTGTAAGAAGATTGTGCAAATATCCACCATTTCCAGTGCAGCAGTTAAATGGCAAGGAAGAAAAAACATTCCTTTGATGTGATCTGGAATTCATTTTTTTATGCCCAAAAATGTGAAACCAAAACAGGGGGTTTTGTACAAATTAAAATGTCGCATTTACTTTTCATGTACTTTTAATGAATTATGGACTGCATTTCTTTTTAGAAAAATGATGACAAAGGATTTCTGTTGGCTGCATCCCAAGAAATTACTCTTATAGTGAAGTAATTTTCATAAAATAAGATTACTCTCTTGATGGAGATGAAGAAAAACTTCTTCCTCATTCCTGAACTCTGCAAAAAAACAATTAATTCTTGTGTCTGGAATATGTCCCATCTCCTCAGACAGAAAGAAAAGTAGAATAAAACAGGTAGAATGATGTTTTTCCCTAATGCTCTGTTGAATAGAAGACACAGTAGCAACTCTTTTTCCTATCATCAGCTTTATAGCATACAGACCTCCCAATATGTCTCTTGTGAAAGGCTTGATGTTGGACTGCATTTCAGCAAGTGAACCAGGAACTGAAAATGGCACATGTGAGTTCTCCATTCAACTCAAAACACCCTGAGGATGGACTGATGCATGACTTACACTGGTGCAACAGCTCCAGGAAACGAGGCAGGTAGGCGAGCAGGTAGGCAGAGGTGTAGGAAGAAAACAGGAATTCGTACAGTTAAATAAGTGCCCAAACCTAGCAGTGTAACTCAGAAAAAAAATCAGCTGAATTTAGATACAATCACATGCGAAGACCTAGAAAAATAACTTGGTAGGAGATGTCATAATATGGACCTGAGGATGGGCAAGATGCTGGTGTTGTCCAAACAGATTAAGAAGGGAAGTAGTGATGAAAGCTTGTGGGCAGAGGCTGAACAGGGCACTGAACAACCTGATCTCATTGAAGATGTCCCTGCTCATTGCAGTGGCCTCAGACTTGACAATCTTTAAAGGTCCCTTCCAACCCAAACTATTCTATGATTCTGTGGTTCTATGAAAGGCTCTGCTTTAGTTGCATGGACCTTCAGATGACAGGTAGACATCCTCAAGGGAGACATCATCAGGGAGACAAGTGAAGATTTTACCTTGGACCAGAAATAACTGTGGGATGGGGAGGCAGATTTGAGGTTTGTCTTAGAGTCTCTCTCCTCTGAGAACTACAACCTATCCAAGAGATACTAATGAATTAGAAATACTAATTAATTAAACCTCCAGGTACTTTTTAACAGTAGGTAAGTAGTAGAAGATCCATCATAGAAAAGGAAATGGGTCAGATCAGGCAAGGAACATCAGAAAATTGCTCAGACCCACACAGGAAGTCAGCAGCAGTTAGGAAGCAAACAGGGGAGCCTGGAGTTACTCCCCCAAATTGAAATGACTCTCCACCCTGCCAACTTACATGTTTGCTTATATTCTAAGATCCAAATGTATGTACAGTGTCTCCACTGTACAAACACTTCTCCGTTCTCTACAGTATCTCCTAAAAACTCTCTGCACACAGATGCTCTGTGGCACTTGTTATTAAAACTATTCCTCCAGAACAGCTTTTCTGTATGCAGAGCTTTCAAAATAATAAAAAAACCCCGAACCCTGACCTGAAAATGGTGCTTAGTCACTGTTGTGCTCTATTCAGACTTCCTTGTGGCAAGGTGTTATATCGTAATTGGAAAGAGAATCTCATATATTGGGAAATCTCTTGTACCTATAAATATTTCAGATGATACTTGTAGAAGCAATAACTGAATCCCACTCCAGCTGATATTCAAAATTACCTACAGTCTTCCTTCAAAAAGAGGTGTTTTAACAGTGCTGTTCAGTCATGCTGGTTGTCAGGTAACCCCTCCTCATAACACCCTTCAGGTTAAAGTTGACAAGCACTTAGATATCCCACAGTGACTGCACTTTGACAAGTTTTATATTAACCCACACATTTTTTCTTAACCTGGTTAGTAGCATATCTAAAGCTGTATTTGAACTCAGTATTAGGTACATGGGAGACGCTATCAGTTTCTCATTTAACAGAGTTATATGAATATATCACAAAGCTGAACTCTAAAAGAATACACTGCACAAACGTGTTTCTGCCAAGGTATTTTCCATTAAGCAAATTAAATGCACAAACTCATTCTCTCACTCTTCTGTACATAAAATCCAGGCAAATTTCCAGAAGAATGATGGGAAAAGCTATGTGTGCAAAAAGTCCCACAACTTTTCTTGCACATGCCATTTTCCTGCTGCCTGTAGCTATGTACTTACTTCTGCACTGACATTTCTTACGTGACCCATTTTGGTGCCTAGGAATGTGTTTGATTTAGATTCACACAAACATAAGAAATCGGGTAGTTTTGTCTTGTTTCACTTCTCCTAGATTGGAGGATCAATCCTCTGTTGGAGATGTAAAACTTTAGGACAGCTAGAGGCTGAATAATCTCTCTTCAAATTTTAAAACTCTCTGCAAGTTTCCTTCGTAACTTGTACTCCACATGGCTATTAAAAATGTAAGAAAAGCAGACCACAATATCAAACCGACTGTTGCTACAGAAGACACCAGCAGTCCCTCCTTGTTTCATGAGCATCCAAACCTTACATTTAGACTGCAGGATAAACTTATGTAAGGCACTGCAGTGCATGAGAAAGCGACACTTAGACCTGTCCCTGGTGAAGGGGAGACCAGCACACTGCAAACAAGCCGAGCATCGTTCCCCTCTCCGCCACCCGGGAAGCGCATCCGCCACCGACCCCAGCGAGAAGCAGCAGCTCAGGCTCTATCACGGCTACTTTCCTTCCCTTTCCCTAAAGATTGAAAAAAAGAGGCAAAAGTACCGTCTCGTCCTCGCACAGAGAGGGGGGAAAACACGTGGAGCAGCATTTGCCCATCCTGGCAGGACGGCCACCCAGCGGACCGACACCCTCCGGACTGCCGCCAGCCTGGCCCGGAGCCGGAGGATGAGCCCCGGGCGGTGACACTGCCAGAAAGGGATGTCGCGTCCCCGGGCGCCGAGACCGGCCAAGGGGACTTGTCAACCTGATGCCTCTCGGGGCGCCGGGGGATGCCGGGGCCGGGGGCGCGGCGCCGGGAGCGGGGAAGGGACGGTGCGGCGGGGCGGGCTGCGGGGCCCCGCGGGTGCGGAGCGGCGGCGGGCTCGCCCCCCGCGAAG